>CABEEJ010003070.1:0-10053 GCA_901482245.1 Timema douglasi | reverse complement strand
CCCCCCCCCCCCATCCCCAACCAGACCCCGCTGGATGGCTTTCAAGTTTAATTTTAGCTTCACTTTTTGTTCCTATCAAAACTGTATTCATATTATTCAAATGAGACGGTCGTGTTGGTTCTGGGACGTTAGCGCGACCGCCTGCCAGTTCGTGGGACGAGTTCATTTCTACTGGAGCTTTCAGGTTTCTGAAAGAGGGACCTCACGGTTTACTGGAGGGAGACAGAGAGGCGGAACGAGTATTTCTAAACACTCACAGAGTCAACATAACATTGGATTGCTTCTTACTCTGGCTCATAAATACACCTCAACACGAACAATGGAATGATAAGGACCAGTCTGAAAATACCGTTTAGCCTTCAAGAGTTCTCTATAATAAAACGTTTTATAAATAAAATTCAATGTTTTAATGGCACCATTCAAGATGAAGTGGAAAATAGCTTGAATTAATTTAGGTATCTGCAATTTTTATAGAAATAAAAATGTAATATGTCAAAATAATGTATTCATTGTTTTACGTTTAGTTAAGTGTACTACGAATAGTAATCCCAACAGTCCTTGAATATCTGTCATGAGAGAAATGGTATTTGATGATAAACTTTTTAAATAAAGAGGAAAAGTTCAAACTCTGCAATGCCCAGTGCTAATATTCAGTAACGGTTGAGATAATTGTGCGTAGCAAACTAAGATAAATATATCTAATGAGAATTTACATTACTTATTTTAACCAAAAAGTTTTTGTTATTAAAACTCTAAAATTAAGAAATCTCTCCCCCAATTCCCTTCTACCCTATATTAATTATTATTATTATTACATAAGAATGGTAGACAGATGTGTGACTTATTTAGGATATTATATGTTTACAACGTAATGAGGGGGACTAGGTAGAACTAGCTAAAGATAGGGATAGGGTGGAATGAGGTGGACTGGATAGGACTAGCTCAAGATAATAAGAGGGTGTAATGTACTGAATAGAACTAGCTCAAGATAATAAGAGGGTGTAATGAGGGGGACTGAATAGAACTAGCTCAAGATAATAAGAGGGTGTAATGCCGGGGGACTGGATAGAACTAGCTCAAGATTGGAAGAGGGTGTAATGAGGTGAATTGGATAGAACTAGCTCAAGATAGGAAGAGGGTGGAATGAGGGGGACTGGATAGAACTAGCTCAAGATAATAAGAGGGTGTAATGCCGGGGGACTGGATAGAACTAGCTCAAGATAATAAGAGGGTGGAATGAGGTGGACTGAATAGGACTAGCTCAAGATTGGAAGAGGGTGGAATGAGGTGGACTGAATAGGACTAGCTCAAGATAATAAGAGGGTGTAATGAGGGGTACTAGGTAGAACTAGCTAAAGATAGGGATAGGGTGGAATGAGGTGGACTGGATAGGACTAGTCTCAAGATAATAAGAGGGTGTAATGAGGGGGACTGGATAGAACTAGCTCAAGATTGGAAGAGGGTGGAATGAGGGGGACTGGATAGGACTAGCTCAAGATAATAAGAGGGTGTAATGAGGGGGACTGGATAGAACTAGCTCAAGATTGGAAGAGGGTGTAATGAGGTGGACTGAATAGGACTAGCTCAAGATAATAAGAGGGTGGAATGAGGTGGACTGGATAGAACTAGCTCAAGATAATAAGAGGGTGTAATGAGGGGGACTGAATAGAACTATCTCAAGATAATAAGAGGGTGTAATGAGGGGGACTGGATAGAACTAGCTCAAGATAGGAATAGGGTGTAATGAGGTGAATTGGATAGAACCAGCTCAAGATAGGGATAGGGTATAGCGAATCAGATTGGATTGAACTAGTTTAAGAAAGGGATGGGTTTAATGAAGTAGACTGGATTGAAAAATCTAAGATAGTGTTAGGTGGCGAACTTTTTTTTTTTAAGTGTGACAATGAATTATTAAGTCTGTATCTCAATTAAGTAAGTAAGTTAAAGAAAATTCAGATTTAACCAATTTCACCCAGTAATTTGAGAAATATAGGAAAATTAAATAGTAAAATAGTTTATTAAATTGGGGTTAAGAAGATAATTTCAACTGTAACAATGAATGTAACTCTTAATATATTTGCAAAAAAAGTTTACAATTTATTATGTCTATTGGATTATTTTCAGGTGTGCTTAGACAAGATCTGTAACTGGAAGATGAGCCCTTGATGTTATGACAGTAAACTGCTGGAGCTTATGGAGTGTATCACATTATCTGTGTAGGGACTCACAGCCTCTATAGTGGAACGTTAAAACCCTGGAGAAGTTTCCAGTTCTTCCCACACCACAGCACCAAGGCGTGGGAATATTTTCAACCTTGCTCCTCGCCTCGCCCTCACTACGTACGCTTTGAGTACTTGGTTCACGTAGAATGCAGTAATTTCTAGAGATCTCGCCATGGTATAGTACGCCTCTCAGGCAGATACAGTACATCTTCACTCAAGCATTCATGCAGTGTGTGAACTAAGACCAACTGCCAGTTCAGTTTACAGTGTTGAGTAGTGGTTAAAGTGTAATAAAACTGTATACAACATTATACAACAACATAATACATAAAGTCATCTGGCTGTTCATTTTTAAAGCTGAAAGGATACTGAGAAAAACTACAACACCTTTATCTGTAGTTTTTTTTAATGTTTGGCTGCACCCCATACAAAAATAATGAGTACCTTGGAGAGTTATCTTAAATAACAAAAATCACAGTATTGGTTATAATATAAAGCATCATGGAGCAGATCAACCTCATTTAGCGAAAATAAAAAATGGGCAGCTACCAGAGCCATGAAGCTGATGTTTAACAATGTGTGACTAATGAAGACATGACTGACAAAGAACAAGATCCAAAAGAATCAAACGGCAATAGTAACCAAATAGAGCATACGTGATCGCTTATGAAGATTTTAAAAATGGCTGGGAATTCCTCAAATAAATTATAGCGTTCGTACACAGCTGGTTGATCATAGCCCTGAAACAATCGATTTGTCCAAATATCCAACATCAAAATTATGATGGAAGACACATTGTCACCCAGTACATTTTCAATATTCTAAAAAGTGGGGCACGTGTTAAAAGGTATTGTATGATTTATAGACAATATAAAGATGGCCAATTCGTTCCCTATTTAGAAAATGACCTTATGAAAGAAACCAAGAAACAGAGAAACATTCTAAATGTTGCTGTCGATGTTACCAATTTTTGTGCCTAACAGCTTGGCATTTCTTGGAGGCAATTGGAGGGAAATCGTATAGATGCCTGTATATCTTTTATTCTTCGGTATTTTGGAATTGATATACAACTATCCATCTCAGCTAGCATTTAACATAGTCTACGTGAAAGCAAATAAATAAGCTTTGAGCTATTTTTTTAAATATTTGATTTAGCTGATAGCGGAGAAAGTAAAGGATTAGTTTTGGGAAAAATTAAGCTAGATAAATATTTTTCTATCATCCTCTACAGCAGCTCAGATAGTGCTCATATGGATCAGATGAGACAAGCTATAAGGTTTGTGGACCTATTAGATTGCCTTTATTAACGGGATGAAAGTTTCATTCATTTTAGTAACACAAATGAAAAAAATCATAAAGGGTCTTCCAAATTAAATTGTATTACAGCTGCAGGCAGAAGGTTTGAAAATCGTTGACTGATCAAGCATTATGATAAGGGCAGCAACATGGCTGGAAAATATAACAGCGTACAAGTAAGATTGTCTCAAGTTAATTGTTTGGTGAGATACTTACCCTGCACTTCCTGTAGCTTAAATAGTGTTTGTTTCCATTTTTCAAGCGTTTCACTGATGATCGTTATATTTTTTGGAACTAGACAACAACACTTTAATTTTTTCAATGGTTCCACAGGAAGGTGGAAAGCTTTAATGAACAACATTGGAGTAAGATTAAAAGGTAAGAGTGGCATGAGGTGTTCATTCAAACAGAATTTAATCAGCCCCTTAAGAAATCAGCAAATTATTTATTTTCTTTACTCAATGGCATGACATATTAAAAGAATTAAACTGACGAAACAACTTTTGGAGCACAAACTTTGGGCAGATTTCTATAACTTCCTCAAATATGAGAAAGAATTCTGAGTAGCATCGACAAGGTCAACCAGGTTCTTCAAATATTGAGTATTTCTCTGGATGTAGCAAACAAAATTGTAAAGGGTCTAGAAGAATCGTTGTAGGAAATGTAAGACGAAGAAACGGAACCAGGCATAAAGTTTTTCAAAGAAAAACTGTCATAAATGGGATTGGAGGGTGACTTTCCTGACATTGGGCTGAATAAAGCTAAAAGGTTTCATAAAAGTGCTCACGACGAAGACCCTATGTTTCTTCTGAACAAAGTCTTAGAAGAGAAATAAATACACGGTATGATATGAGTTTAGCATGAATTAAGTCACAAAATAAGGTCACGTCAGCTATATGATCAGAATTCTCCTTTTTGTCTGGAAATAACTTGAATAATCCTAGTTTGAATGAGCTGGAAGTAAGTATTTCTGACTTTGAAACTTCAATACTACTCATTGGACATATACACTGTGGAGCTTGTGTTTGACTTGAAAGTGTTCAAACCACAAGTGCCGGAGCTGATCAAGGAATTAAGTAGCTGCTCTGGATATATTAACGTGTATACTAAAGTACTCTTTGGCTGAGTTTATTTAACCTTAAAAGTGACTGTGGCGTCTTGCGAATGCAGCGTTTGCAAGCTCAAGTTAAAAAAAAAAGATCTGCTAAGAACCAATTGACTAGCCTTGCATTGTTACCAATCCAACATGGAGTGACTTCACAGATAAATGTAGATGCCATAGTAAATGAAGACTCTTCAGACAAAGCTAGAAAAGTGAAGTTTCAACTGGTTCATGAACACAAATATATAAGTAACTAAATACTATTTGAAAACATTAGATTATATGTTATTGTTTTTTTTAATATGAATTTCCAAATATTACATAAAGAGAAGATCATGTAATAATTAAAAAAATAGAAAATAGTAAAATTTAAAGTTTACCCAAGTAGGAAAAAAATATAATGGTTTGATAGCAACATAAGTTTAGTGAAGATTAGGATCCAGGGTAAGGTTAACACATTTAGACCATGTATTATACTGTAGTGTATAATTACAAATTCATGCCTATAATGTATAATTGATTGTGTATAGTTTTTATAGATTTATTCAAAGTGTATATTCATTTAAGGATTATAGTTTATATTTCATTATAATACTTTATTATTTACACTGATAATTATTTGGAGCATTTACTCAATTATATTAAGGCATTCACAACTAAATGAATAGTTAATTTCATTTTAGCAGTAATTTTTTTAAAAAACAATATGGCTAATTCGGTTGAGGAAATGTTTCTGGGGGGGAAGGAAAAGGGGTGGGTGCGCTGATACAACTTCTCATCAGACCGTATCCTCCTCTTTAAACAATGTACCTCTGGTGAATTAATCCTCCTCTCTAAACAATGTACCACTGGTTGAATTAATCATCCTCTCTAAACAATGTACCACTGGTTGAATTAATCCTCCTCTCTAAACAATGTACCACTGGTTGAATTAATCTTCTTCTCTAAACAATGTACCACTGGTTGAATTAATCCTCCTCTCTAAACAATGTACCTCTGGTTGAATTAATCTTCTTCTCTAAACAATGTACCACTGGTGGAATTAATCTTCCTCTCTAAACAATGTACCTCTGGTTGAATTAATCTTCTTCTCTAAACAATGTACCACTTGTTGAATTAATCCTCCTCTCTAAACAATGTACCACTGGTTGAATTAATCCTCCTCTCTAAACAATGTACCTCTGGTTGAATTAATCCTCCTTTTTTAACAATGTACCTTTGGTGATTTAATCCTCCTTTTTTAACAATGTACCTTTGGTGATTTAATCCTCCTTTTTGAACAATGTACCTCTGGTTGAATTAATCCTCCTCTCTAAACAATTTACCACTGGTTTAATTAATCTTCTTCTCTAAACAATTTACCTCTGGTTGAATTAATTACCGTTATTTGAATAATGTACCACTGGTTGAATTAGTACTCCTCTCTAAACAATTTACCTCTGGTTTAATTAATTACCGTATTTGAATAATGCACCACTGGTTGAATTAGTACTCCTCTCTAAACAATTTACCTCTGGTTTAATTAATTACCGTATTTGAATAATGTACCACTGATCGAAATAATCCTCTTCTATTAATAATGGGCATTATCTTAGTGTATCATCATTGGCTAAAAGAAGGGGAAGATCACATATATCTAACATGTTGGAACATAATCTAAATTTATTCTTCGTACAGAGGAGCTCATGAATTTTTCATACGTGTGAAAGTAATCTATTTTATATGGTGTTTGATAATTTAATCCGTCCCTCCCCTTCATAAATCTCTCGTTCGTTTGATGTTGCGTTTGTAAGTGTATTATTGACTTTATTCCACAGAGGTGACGTGTGGTAATGTGGTAAACCTTGATGTTGGAGCCTGTCAATAATAAAAATAATATTCGAGAATATGTGTTCTTGTCAGGTCACGAAGCGTCATTCTATCTCGTCAGCAAATTACAATCGTATATTCAAGGGAGAATGTAATTCCCCTCATTTACAAGCAAACTAAAATATGCAGCAGAGGTCGGCAGCGGGTCAATCACGCAGCAACCCTCAGTACATTGCGTAGGAAAACTATATCATCATTAAAAGTAGATATTTGAATCTTCTAAGCTCGCAAATATATCAATTAATTACAGATATTTAGGCCTATTGAGGTTGACCAAGATAGTTTTGATAGGCCATAATTTGTAATGTTATCGGAAATTTAATTAGTTTAATATGAAAATGTAAATTTTGTTTATTTTGCTAGCATGAGCTACCTGGCTTTGTCTGGAAGAAATACTTCATGGTAAACATGCTAAAAAAAATGTTGAGGGGAAAAAGGGTATAAAGTAAATATATTTAATTAAAGACAGGGTAAGTAAAAAGGGGCAAAAAATGAAAACGGGTAGAATGGTCAATAAGGACACAAAAATTATACGAGTATTATTATAGAATAAGAAAGGGTAAATTTCCCTTTCAGCATAGGAACATGGAACGCAAGGTCGATGAGAAGGGTTGGAAACTGGAAAATCTGAAATTTAAAATGGAAAGGTGTGATGTGAACATAACGGGTTTAAGTGAAGTCCGGTGGGAATATCGAGGTGAAATAGTGTTTGGAAATTACAGACAGTGGCGGACTAAGGAGGTGGGGTGACGAGGGTGGTCCACCCCGGGGGACAGCAAATAGGGGGGTGCCATCGGGAAAGTTGAAATACTAGTGTAAGTTACCAAACTAAAATAAAAATTCGCCAAACTGAAAAAAAAATCCCAAAGTAAAACTACAATATGCAATGTTAGTACGGCTATGAAGTGGCTAGTAAGATGTCGTTTGACAGGTACGTACAGGTTGAAAATAACAACGTTGAATTAAGAGAAACATTCTTGGCTTTCTTTCCTATTGCCGGAAAGTCTGCTGCTAAGCTCACAAAGGCACCTGCACAGCGAGCACGGATCTCTATGACGCGTCACCACTACGAAATGTCATCCGTAACATGTCGTATGCCTGAAATGCGAGCATCGATCTTTTTAATAGCGTCATAAGATCGATGATGCCACCATTTTCCCGTCATTCATGTCATAACTTACAGTCGCACTCAGAGGGACGTCTTAACCGTCGTCATAGCAAATATATTATTTAAATAATTACATTTAGTGAGTGCTGTGGCTGTTCAAACTGAAGAATTAATTTATTTTACGTTTACGCAATCGATAAGTAACAATAAAAGTGCTTTATCAATATTATTACCTAACGTATTTTTATTTATTCATCACTGAGGTTTAAATGTTGGTCGTTTCAGCTGTGTACTAATTGATCCTTTTGTAAATAATTTATTCTAGTGAATGTTATATTTTCTTAAACTCTTAATTATTTTGATTTACGTTCGTGCAAATAAAAAGTCAGAGTATTAGGGTTATACTAATATAATAATTATTTGTTTTTATTTACCATTTAACTTAATGAAGTGTAATCATGACCTTATGGCCAGACATACAAACAATGGTGTTTCTTTTTAAAGCTATGCCGACCATTTAAATTTAAAATATTTGGCTAGGGACATGTTTTCATAACTCAAACGTTGTGTGAATGTAATGCTGTTGCAGGTTCTTATATCTGTATGTTTTCCCTACTGGTATTTACAAACAGTTGTGAAAGATTTTTCTTTGGCAGTTTGTAAAACATCTCTTAGTGTGTGAGAAGAGCTAGAGCTCTTTTAGGCCTACATAGCAGCTGTCAGCAGTATCGATCAAAATAATGGAATCATGAAAGAAAACAGTAAGTTGAAATATCTTTTAAGAAATCCTAGATAACATTTTAATTTGTATCCCGAGTTTAACTAGGCTTACACAATATTAGTTAATTATCTATGAGTTTAACTAGGCCTACACAATATTAGTTGATCATGTATTATTTTAACTAGGCCTAGGCCAACACAATATTAGCTAATTATGTATGGGTTTAACTAGTCCTACACCGTATTTGCTAATTATTTTAATTTTAACTAAGCCTACACAATACGTAATATTAGCGAATTATGTCTTGAGTTTAATTAGGCTTATACAATATTAGCTAATTATGTATGAGTTTAACTAGGCCTACACAATATTAGTTAACGATATATGGTTGCAGTAATTTTCAACTGACCCATACATTCTGTCTCCCAAAGCGTATACAAGCCTAAATGGGGACAAAACCTATAAGAACTCTACCATTTAGGTGAATTTTATTTCTCTAAAAAAACCTGAAAATCACTAAATGTATAATATTACTACACTCACAAAAATGGGGTGAATCCAATTATACTAAATTGATGATTATTTAAAAAAATGTTACAGTGAACCATTCAAACCCAAACTTACCGAAGTAACGCAAGAACAAGTATTGTTGAGAAATTTGTAAATTTACACAACAACAAAATTACCTATATTATAGAGCATAATTGACCAATCTGACACCTTAGTTCAGTCAGTAGCGTGTCTACATAAGTAAGGGTCCCGGTTTCGATACCAGGGCAAGGTCGAAAAATTTATCATTGGTGAAATGTGGGTTTATTCTTTCACAGTGATGAATTAAAGGCCGCGGACTGGATGTTGTGCCTGTCCTAGTCTTATTCCGGGATCACGATCAACTTAACTTTAACTTAAGCTAACGTTCACTTAAAGTTAATTTAACTTAATAAAACAGATGTGTGATCACGATTCACATAACTTAACGTAACAACTCGAGCCAAACATCTCCATTCTTGAGTATGATCTGTGATTTGTATTATTTGTAAAGTGATTATATCTGAATGTTTACAGTTTTCAATCAATATAATATATATTACCACACTTTTGAGATAAATTTAGCTTTCCTATTTTAGTAATATTTTGTTTCAATGTTTGATCACTAGAATTAAAGCTAAAAAGTAGACCTTAGTCTTAAAACCAACAAACTAATTACTAAATAGCCTTGTTGACGTCACGCGCATAATGATTGGCTGGATAGATCACGTGATACCCATCAAGTAACGTTCACTTAAAGTAAAAGACCTCCCAGGACATCTCTTACGTCAAGTTAACTGCATCGTGATCGATTCCATTCAAACACACGAGGAGATCCTTTACGTTAAGTTATGTTAAGTTAACTTTAAGTTAACGTTAAGTTGATCGTGATCACGGCATTAAGTTATATTATAAGGAATGTCAAGCTACGACAGGCCTGTCAAGCCGGTAATGTAAAATATATGGCTTGAATAAAAATCTAACCCAGTTAAAAATAATGAATGTCAAAATAGAACCTGACTGAAACTTTCAAACCATATTAAAAAATTTAATTCATATTACAGCAGATGTTTATTAAAAGATAATATTTTTAAAATATTGATTTTATTTTAATAAATTTAAACGGTTCGTTATATTGTTGTTTGCCTCTAAACAAGATGAAATAGGTTATTTCCATATTATAGTTATATATATATATATATATATA
>CABEEJ010003069.1:55983-75754 GCA_901482245.1 Timema douglasi | reverse complement strand
CGGGGAGATCGAGGTTCGAATCTCGGTCGGGTGAACTGGGGGTGGTTTTTCCTAAATGGTTTTCCACTCTCCCTCCACGCAAATGCGGGTTCACTTCCTCTAATTAAACCTCCCCAATTCCTAATCCATTAGCGTAATTATTACTTAAAGCGTATAACCCGAACGGGTAGTAAGACGCGGTGCTAAATATTATTATTATTATTTATTTAGAAATATAAAACCTGTATGATTTTAAAAATATATGTTAATTATGGCTGTATCTGGATGAAAAATCCAGTTTCATTCTGACGGAACTCATCCGTAGGTTGTGTGTAACGCGCAACGCAACTTTCTAAAAGAGATCAAAATAAAAAAACACAGAATGTAGAAAAAAAGAAATTGGTAAATAACAAAAGGATATGTGGATTGAACCGTTAGCATTCACAGGAATTGAACGAACTGGCAGTGAATATATTATATATATAATCCTTTTTAGGGAAACTTCTTATTTGCTATAAGAAATATAAAATAATGTTTTGCTATTATGTGTCTTTACATTCAGTTAAGCACGTAGTACATTAATGTGCTTAGGTCTGGTTGTTGGGTTAAACCGCTGGTAGGCATAATAATGACTTATAAAAATATTCATATTCAAAATTTGGAAAGCTTTTATATGTTGTGAAGTCGGAAGTGTTTAACCTGAGTGGGTAGTAAGATGTGGTGGTGTAGGAGGATATAAAAGATAAAGGTAATTAGTGGTCTAATGGAGTAGTTACAAGAGGAGTAGCTAAGATAGAAGCATTCTGCAGGTGATTCTGTGAAGAAATAATAATATTTAGCACCGCGTCTTACTACCCGTTCGGGATATACGCTTTAAGTACTAATTACTCTAATGGATTAGGAATGTGGAAGGTTGAATTAGAGGAAGTGAACCCGCATTTGCATGGAGGGAGAGTGGAAAACCATTTAGGAAAAACCGCCCTCAGTTCACCCGACCGAGATTCGAACCTCGACCTCCCCGTCCTCAGCGGTCGAGCTCAACACGACTAGCGCGTTAGCCAACTACGCCATCGAGGCGGGTAATAATAAAATTTGAATATTTTTGTAAATCTCAGCTATTAGATTAGTCTAATCTCCTAAAATAACTCAAAGAAGACCTCCTCGATCCTTTGTGTTGACAACTGGCTCTTGTTTGTGCAGGGCGGTTTCCCAGTGCACCACCCCGAGGAAATGATATCCCTGCCTGTGTACTTCACCGCCGCCAGAGAGCACGTGTTGGTCAACCTGGACGTACCGTGTGCAGGCAACCAGGACAAGTGGCTTCAGACTGGGACCGCGTTCTTCCTGCGCGCATAGTCGTGGTCAACTGGTGTTCGAACCCTGATCTCTGTCGTTAGCAGCCCGGTCCGTCGCGAGACACACCCCCGAGGAGGGTTGCTACCACTATCACTGTTCCTCTCACATAGCAAAGTTGAATTATTATTTTTAGAGTTGCAGATATTGAGAATGGCACTGTAGTTTATATACGTTGTGTTTAGAATGTTGTTCAGTGGCTTTCGCAATTAGAGTGATTTGGGCCAAATTATAAAATGTAAGTGCCTTTATTCTAGTCACGTTTCCAAGAGAAACTCTTTTACCGTTTCTAAATGTTGTTTTGTTTTTGTAAATGCACTTAGTCACATATAATGTAGAAAGTGATAGTTTACAGAAGACCACACGTACCAGTGTGTGGATTGTTATCAAATATCTAGTCTTTTCAATATAAAATCCGTCCAAATTGTGATAAATGGTTGGTTCTGGTGATAAACTAGTCCTGGTGAGCAGCGCACACGGAGCATGTTGGGATGAGACAAGTCTCGCCACTACGACAGAGCACAATATTTATCAATCTCACACCTCTTCTCTTCTTTCCTCACTCACACTACCAGATACTTCACGCTCTTTGTTTCCTCCAACTCAACTCCGTCCAGTTCTATCACCTCTCTAGTCCTTGTTCCTCCAACTCTACTCCGTCCAGTTCTATCACCTCTCTAGACCTTGTTCCTCCAACTCTACTCCGTCCAGTTCTATCACCTCTCTAGTCCTTGTTCCTCCAACTCTACTCCGTCCAGTTCTATCACCTCTCTAGACCTTGTCCTCACCATCCCTGCACTTCCTCCCCCTTCCTCCCCCATTCCTCCCCCATTCCATCACCAATACAAATAGTAATCAATATCCGATATAGCTACTGATATATTTTTATGTTAGTTATAGAACAGTTTATTCATGAGAATGATCTGTTTGAGTTAATAATCATGTATTACAAATAGCGGTCACATCAATGGACTTGAAATACAATCACTTGTGGTATGTTTTTACTTGATGGACACCCCTTTCCCAATCAGTCACTGCTCTCCGATATAACGGCCAACTACCTCCGACTTGTCCGCACTACACCTGCTGTCGAGGCTCGTGGTGTGCTACCAGCGGTTCTTAGATTCCATCCAAATTGTGATAAATGGTTGGTTATTATCTTGTAGCTCAATTATAAAGTATCAAAGTGTGAATTACCTCGACAATATAAAACTGACAGTGATGTTATTTGTTGCACTATTTTCTTGTAATGTTAGACATATATTATGTCAAATAAATATACTTACCTTAAAATATCTACGTGTCACATTTATTTATCATATTTAAAGAGATGGTATGAATTGAAAATAATATATTAACGTTTTGTTATATTTGTAAGACATTACAGGGAAGGTGGTTAGAAACATATAATATGGCTTTTACAACTGTCACACTTTACACTGCTGCCACTGGACAAAGAGGTGATGGCCGCCTCTTGAAGAGAATGGATTGTAAGCAGGACCAGGAGCACGAGTAAGGATGCATCTGGCATGCTTTCTAAACCATGTCGCCCGTGTCAGAGAAGACTTTAGATGAAACCTGCGACTGTCAGTTATTAATAGAGACTGCATGCCTCGACAATGTCGCTCCGCCCCAACATTCCATCATATGGTTCCGTCTCTGAGTGCACGTGATAATGTTCTTGAACTAGATAGTGCCATGTTTAATCCAAGTCGATACTCAAAATATCACCCACTTCAGCGAAATAAGCGACGCTATCTCAAGTAGATGTAATCTGCGTATTTTTCTAAATTATCTTTCGATTTAAATACTTTGTCTTTTTTCAAAACTACCTTTTAGAAACTTGATGGTTAATCTGTTTTAAATATTGGCATTAAGCTAAAATATTTTGTTGAAACGTAACTATAAGACTATTATGGAGTAATTTCATTTTGGCTTTAAATCCTTTGCGGATAACCATATCTCTGAAACTTGAATTTAAATATCGTTAATTCCATCGCCACTTGGCGGTATATTGTTTAAATAGAGTTGTTAAATGGACTCTTGCCATCTTTTAGTGATGTGTAGGCATGGAGTCAGTACTTTGTCAATATTTATCTCACCTTTCATGCCATACCATCCCTCTGTTTTGAAAGGGTAAGAGAGAGGCAGTGACTTCGGGCAAGAGAAGTTGTAGGTCGGATGCCGCAATTTTACCAGATATCTTCCGAAATCTATGACGTCACAAATAAGAGCTACACTAGCCAGAGCAACGGGATGAAAGTCGGACAAATACAGACTTTCAACCGTCATTAAATGGACTAGTGCACGTCTTGTAGCATGTCACTTAATTCAAATGACGTCTACAAACTGTAATCTGCGCCAAATGATAAAATAATATAAAGGAATCCGAAGAAGAGAATTAAAACTGATATATTCTAAAATAATATAATTTATATTCTACTCACATTACGTGGATATTCCCAGATTAAATTAGCATGCTTTCACCAACTGTTCTGCCAGTATGGCGGAGTAGAAGGTGTGACGGTTTCAACGGCCGTCTAACCCCTAGAACTCAACATTGAGACAAGACCTGAATATCGCTGGTCTGATGCCGCAAGCTACGGACACTACTCCCCTGGCGGAGCTCCTTGGCACCTTCTTTCTCCACNCCCCCTTGCCTTTTCTTTTTCCTTGTATACATGCCCAATTTGCTAGTCAGAAAAAGAGTATATAATGGGTGAGCCCTAAGATACTGCTGACCGCGATGGTTGGGACGTGGGTGTCACTGCCTCGACACTGGGGGAATCTTGTTTATTGATCCGAGTCCTTCTGACTCGGTGAGATAGAAAAGTAAACACAGTCTTATGGACTTAGTTTAATTTGTCGGAATGACGATTATGTTTCCAAGTCTTTATGACTTCACTATACGCCATTGCGCCGTGAACGTCATGTTCTCGTGTTCAAATTTGGTATGGCTCCAAGCAGGTTGTCTAGTGCCATTATTTGAGGAGCTTGCTAGGTCAGTGTCTCACAGCATTCTTGTTGCCACTCCATTCTCTGTGTTACTATTTAGGGTGCGGAACACGGTATAGTTTCATGTAGTGGCCTGCACGGATAGTATTTTCTTTCACCCCTTGGTTGGCGCTTCCTTTGACTATATACTTAATGTTGGTGTGTACTAGATTGGACGAATACCCCAGGAAGTGGGTAGTGGTATAAATGTACTATTGAGTGCTCTGGCAGTACCAATTGGGAATAGACCGGCCATAGTATAGTTTTGTATGGACACCTGTTTGTCAGCCATCTTACCGTTTATTATTTTGGATGTCGTCCCTTTGTCTAGTCAAGCTGGGTAGCTTGGCCAACTTTTAGCTTAATAACTCTAAAACTATAGGATTTGCAGTTATATTTTTACTAGTAATTAGTTCACCATGTTTGCTGTTTAGACTCTTCTGGCGCTAGCCCGGCTGTCTTGCAATCCAATATCCACCATTAACTTAACTTCCATTTGACTGTTACCGTGTCGTCTTGGACCTGTTCTGTTCCGGTGCTACGAGTAGTTCCTATGTTTTTGGAGTTGTTAAGCCCGATCATTAAATTTTATGGCCCCATATCACCTTTTTATGTTATTTGTATAATAAATCTATTTTTGTTAACTATATGTTATGTAGAGCGGTAGAGTGTAGCACGCGTGTTACGGTCACTGTCATGTATTGGATTTTTTTTTTCAAACCCACTGATGCTTTAATTGCATTCAAATGATTACCAGGAGAATATTTCTGCAAATATCAAATAAAATGATTACATATCTTCAATCAAAGGCAAGCACCGCAATGCTACCGAGATAATTTACAGGTTAAAATACCATAATATATGGTAAATTTTGTGTTAGCTCATTAAAGTGATTTTAAAAGGAGGCCTAGTTCTCTAGTGATAAACATTATTATATTTGTTTGTATAAATTCAAGATATGTTTAGCTACCAGAGAAAAGTTTCAACTGGACTTGTTTTCCGTAAAGAAGAATTTTGGTGATCCCATCCCAATTCATTTATGATCATCCAGATCATCTTGCCTCATTCAGAACTTTTGATATAACTAAATAAAAGCATATTTTGTCAGCTATCTAAAGTGAAATATTTAAATCCAGAAATATATATTTATCTTTGAATGATAGATTCTCAAGAATTATTATTTGAATGTTTGAAAACATTTTAGATATAATTATATAAAGAAACTTCCAATATTAAACTTCAAATTAATTCAATAGTATTATTTTAAACAATAATATAAATTTGCTAGATTATGAATAATTCTTATATTTCAATCTTTCTAACTTAAAATATGTATTTTTTTCTTTATCTGTAGTGTATTTTAAAATATGCAATGAAGATTTAATCCAAGTATTATTCTGTTATTTACCAAGATTGCTTTAGATAGGATTTTTTTTTGGTTGGAGTGATAATATTGAATAACAATCACAATTAATGTTAATTTGGGCTGTTATTTTTATTTATACGGTGCATTCCTAGTTAATAAGGCACATAAAACGTTATTGCATGGCTGTATGGAACTATAGTAGCCCCATGGCTTCTTTGGTGCTGACTGACAGCTCACAGCTGACTTCCGACAGTCAACATTAATGTATATACCTAAATTTTGACGGTCAGAAGTGACAGCTGCTAAACACATATTTTTGCAGACCATATGGTTCGGCGTAGGGATACATAATTTGGTCTGGTAACTTTTAAAAGCAGTCAGCTGTGAGCTGTCAGTCAGCACCAAAGAAGCCATGGGGCTACTGTACCTTTCATATCATCTTAAACGTGAGTTGGTTGTCCCCAGTGGTCCTGAGAAAAGGAATCATTGTGACACCGTTGAGCTAGATCATATGTTCAATTTTTTTCTTAGGTTATTTAAAGTTTAAGTGGGGCGCACACAATAAATATAATTAACTATTATAATTATATAGTCCTACCCGCTTCAGTGGCCCAATGCTCTAAGAGCTTTTTCACACGATACGGTTTATGTCGTATGAGTTTTTATTATTTGTAACAATATTGTGACTTGAATCAATATATTGTATAAATATTTCAAAGTCTTATATCTTATAATAAATATCACTTCTTACTTTAAACTTTAGAATGTTATCTTTTTTTTTCATGTAGAACACTGAACACCTTCACAGTTTCAGAGTAGTATTATGTGTGAGGCCATACCATATTTGGGCCGACACAATATTATCGGTGTTAGCTTCACTCGCCATTATTACTTTGACTATCCATCACTGAGTTATTACGATAATAAGACAAACACAGAGGCTACAAGACGACTGTTTACAAAGTTGGGAGCTAGGCGTAGTTCCCCAAATGTAATAATTGCAATGGCCCTCAGAACATATTCGCATTTTTCGATGGACTGGTGGGTTGTTTACTATTAATAATTGTGGTATGTTCTGCTGCCGTGCTCCAAGATGTCGGGATTTATACTGTAACATTAACTTGTACTGCTAATATCACAATGTTACTACCCACCCCAAATAAACTTATACTCATAGACATCCGGCATTATTAAATATCTCAATCTTGCTATGTCTGATATAAGTGCTCTACTCACTCATTGTATCTTCCGGACTAGCATGACATCCATAACCATCCAGTTCACACCAAATGCTAGAATGATGAGAAGTTCTAAACAAGCCATGGATGATGCAGCGACAACATGTTCCAATAAAGAGATCCAGAACTGCTCTGATTGGGCCGACTGAGTCACAGAAGGATCACTCGTATTCTTGAACTGGTCTACGTGAACAAATGAACGTATTTGTAGTCTGCAGGCGTTCAGCTAGCATTGAAGACTATTAAATCCAACACTTTCACGAGAAGTCCTATTCAGGACTAGAACATTATCTAGCCAGGATGGCTTTAAATATCTATTATTGATAATATAAACTCTATTTTCCACCATGGGTTTGATTATCTTGAAGACTTAGGTTTATTTTGTAATTGAAATCAGTCAGTGTAGGCATCTGTAACTTTTTGCTAAAGGTTTTATTATTGAAAGTAAATTCTGTTATAGAACACTTAATATTTCCTATTGCCGCTTATGCGCTAGTATCTTTGTAATTTATTGAAATATTCGCGTGGCCACAGTGTTTTTAATTATTTTCCTGGCTTGAGATTTTGTAGTTTAAATGTTAATTTTTATTGCTCGTGTGGGTAATTGTTTAAATTCTTTAATTTGATGTTTCTTTTATAGGTTATTTTTGTATACGTATCGTCTTTGGAGTAGATATTAAAATAACTTATTTTTGTTGATTAATAAGGTTTTGACTTTAAAATTCGCCAATAATTTTATTGAGAAATTACAAGTATTTTAACGTAACAATGCTTTGTTTTCTATTCTGATATTAAATATTAAAATGAAGGAATTTTGTCGAATTATTTAAAAGTGTTGAGGGTAACACTTCCACGAGGGTTTTAATTTTATTCGGGAAGTCCAAACTTTGTGCTTATAATACATATCTGATTAAATATTTAAATTTGATTTTAAATTTGTTTTGTCTGTATACACAGTGGTGAATCAGACGCGTTGTGAACCATTTAAAAGAGGTTCTTTAAGCTCTTTGTAATCATAGTAAGGTTAAATTAAGGTTATTATATTGAATAAATAACTCAAATATATCTTAAATTTGCTTATGTTTTACCTTTTGTAATAATAATTTCCTTAGTTTCCATCAACACTCTTTTAGGCTAGTAATGGCCTTTAGATTTTAGGCGTAGGGTGAGATTGGTACAGTAGTGCCACGAACATAACTCATTTGCAATTTGCTGTACACGTATGCTTGAACAGTTTTGCTCTCCCAGCGTTGTACGTTGAAATTTTGAACATAATTTAAAGGTACTATCATAGTTTTCCGAATGTAAGTTTATAAGGATTTTGTATTACTTTTGGTTCAAACAAGCTATATGTGCCTTTTGGATGATAATTTTCCTAACACCTGTATGTATACAGTCCATTTTTATTTCTATTGATAATGGCAGCAATATTCAATATTTTATTCCTTTAGTTTCTAACCTCTCACCATCTTTCTTGCCACTCTTCTTGTTTAGTCACGTCTATATAATCCGTATTCGTAAACCGTTCTTCCTACCAGAATTCTCCTAGTATAAGCTTGCTATCTTATAGGATAAATGGAGTGTACAATGAAACACAAAACACGAATCCGAATATGAATAATTTCACTAATTTAGTAATGTAACCACATGACCTAGATTGGGAGGCGTGTTTGTATAATATTGTAGTGTTCTGGATTATGAATGACAAAACGAGTATTGCACGGTGTTATGATTAGCTAGTAAACAAATAGTATATAGGAGCTAACCACATAAACCGAGGGTCATAATTCCAGAGGGGGAAACCAGGCTAGGTGGTAGATTAAAGAGTGGTGTGTCCTGGGCTGACTTGTCACCATCGAGTCTAGGAGGGCACTCTGCCCGTTTTGGGAGCTACGCGGGTTAGGACGCTGGCACATCAGTACCGTGCAGGATCACCTAGAGGTCAGGCAGGCCATTGGCATCAAATTTGTGAGAGACATAGTTGTACTGTACTAATAAAACCATAAAATCCAAGTTGAATGTCAATCACTAATCCACACAATCATTTATCCACTCACCCCCATATCCTCAGCCATAACACCTAATGACCAGATCTAGGCCCACAGCAAGTAACGCAAAAGGTGACATTATAAATGGGTGTTTTATTGAGTATTTTAATTTATTGTAGTAATTTAATATATCCTATTTATGAGGTAGTTTATTTATGATTTAATTTAATTTCCCTAATAGTGTAAGTCAGATAAAAATGAATTTATTATAATTTAATAATAATATGCAAAAATATCAACATCTATTTTGAAGAGTTCTCCAAATAATAAGCTCATTGTTATCCATTGTAATCGACATTAATTATCGAATTCAAAATTGTTATGGAAACTCGAAATTACACAACGTATAGCAGTTTATGTTCTAAAATGAAATCGAATGACAAGTTAAACCATCAGTAGGGTATCATGTTGAGGACTACGTTTTCTAAAGCTATTCAGTCTCACTTCAGGGGGTTATCACTACTAAGGAATAAATCACAGTCAGCAACTAATTATTCATGCAGTAATCCCAGTTTGGTTGGAAGGGATATTATCAATCCTTGTAACTTGACAGTAGCAGTTAAGTATTTCAAATAATTACTCAGCTAGAGTAACTTGATGACAGAATGTATCAGCTTTGTTAGATTGCATTAGTTGTGCAATTATTTACTATGTTTGCTATTACAGACTGAGTGGAGCTAGGCCCTGTTTTAGTTAAACCATTTGACATTTCATCTGTATGTCTGTTTATTCATATATTACTGCCAAATTTAAGCTTTGACCTCTAATCAGAAACTAACGTCTTAAACTACGTGAACAACGGGTATTCTATGATTTGTAAAGTACCCTTTATCGCTGATCACCAAATCCAACATTCAACTTACTCTGGGAGACCTTGACCTTAAAACGAGTCGTATGCATCCATAGAGTAGGGAGGAGAGCAGGCGAGGGGTGCACCATTGATTATCTACTCATTTTAAATTTGGTAGAAACACTTATCTCTCTTGCGTGCTCTATAGAATATTTGGGTGAGGTCCAAGTGCCCAGCGATGAAAGAGAGAGGCACACATATTATATAATTATATAAAATGAAAATATAAATTTTAATATCATATACAGTAAATGGCACTATATTAATTAAATTCCAGGAATTAAAGGCCTTGATATGGACAGCTATTGATTTGAAAACCATTAATAAAACTGAGGGGTACAGGTGTTCGCATCTTCTAGAGGATCGTTCTGTCGTGGTTCTATTTACACATCCAAATGCCAGAATGCAAACCACATTGAACATTGCTATTCAGAAACTGGGTGCTACCGCTACTACTATTGTGGACCTCAACTGGGAAAGTAAGCAGTGCACAGAAGAACTCGGACGGTACATAAAAAATTGTTGGCATCTTCTCTATGCATTGCAAAATTTAATATTTACCCCTTTTCTTTTTTTCATTCATTCATCTAAACTGTTTTTGTATTCTTTAATAATTGATTTATTCAATCAAACATAACCTGTAATCCTTGTTATACTTGAATATTTAAATTAACATTAAATATAGTTTGATTACATGTAGGCCATAGGGTCTACAATTGTCATTTTTTTTAAATAACATAATAATTGAATACAAATTTGTGAATGGCAGTTATTCGTATCAAATGTTAATACAAATATATTGTTTTTATAAGCCTAAATTAGGTTAACTAGTTGAAAACAATCATTGACTGAGTCAATCAACATATTTGATTGAGTCAATGAATATAAACTATTTTGGGATATTATTGATGATGATCAAGCCTAGCAAACGTTGTTTTTAACCAAATATAACATATTTCTCACAAATAAAAGTCTTGTAAACTTACATTGCTACTTTAAATCTAAAGGATAAAGTTCGTTTTTCTATACTAATATTATAAAGAGGAAAGATTTGATTTTTTGTTTGTAATGGATAAACTCAAAAAACTACTGGACCGATTTTAAAAATTCTTTCACCTATATAAAGATACATTATCAGCGAGTAACATAGGCTATATTTTATTTTGAAAATGTAATTTATTCCTCATAAAAATGTCGATAGTCACTCATATTTTATGGTAGTCTCTATGATGATTCTTCAATATGTGTGTTGAAAATAATAATGCGGGGGATGGGGGAAGGGGAAAGGGTCTAGTCTCTAATATAGTAAATAAATACAAAGGTAAATCTACTAAGGAGGGATTTCCAGCATTAGTAGGGAAAATGGTGTTTATGTTATAAAATATTTTCCACATCAGTTTTAATTTTTAACTTTTAAAAGAGTTGCGTATAACTAACTCAGTCTCTTTTTTTTAAATTAATTCTTTAACATGTGGTTGTTTTAATGTGCTACACTAGTTTCAAGTCTACAATACTTCCCCTGTAAGGGGGAAAAAAATGCTATTATCATTATGGCAACAACGACTACTAACTTAAGTCAACGTTGGACGTATTTGAGCATATTTTATAATTATTGTTAATCCCAGTGCCATAGCTTAGTTTATATCAAATTACTACAATTCGCGATGTTAAAATAGGATGACCTAAGGTTTATGTTTCTGGACATTAGTTTTCGGTCCACTATAATTCTACATTGACTCAAACTGGTGTTATAAAATTCTTTGTTATGTAATTTCTAATGGTTTTGTGTTAATACTAGAGTTTTTTTTATAACTATTTTACTATACGTTGCATACCTATGAGGAATCGCTGCCACTTGGTATTTTCACGTAAAATGATGTCTGAATCAATAGTGATTAGTCAGCTCTAACATAATTATTTTGAAGGGATACATATCAACTTCAGATATTAGGATCGAAATTGAAACTTTTAACTAATCCAAATTATTAACAAGCTTTATTATTTTTTTATATTAAATATTTGAAAACAATACAGCTAGTGAAAAGGAAATATGTTAAAACAAAACAAAAAATCTGTCACCAATCCACGTCTTACTACCCGTTCAAGCTATACACATATGTATTCATTATGATAATGTGTTAAGGATTAGGAAGGTTGAATTAGGAGGAAATGTACCCACATTTGTGTGAAGGGAGAGTAGAAAAACATTTATAATAATCAACCCTCAGTACACCCGACCAGAATCAAACAACCCCGCCAACGGTGGCTCAGTATATTTCGAGAGTGACGTCTAATAGCATTCAATCAGTGAAGTAGATTTTTTAAATATACATTTCTTTGGTCCATAATATCTAATATTATGTATTCTAGTGCTAACTGAGGTCACATTATAACTGCGAATGTCATAGGATCAGTTCACGGACGTTACAGTGCAACACTGACGCTACACTCATTTGTTTGTGTCATGGCGGCTGCGCACTTCAGTTGCTAATAATGCTTTCTGGCGCACAACAATACTTGTATTATACATAATTATACTACATATAATAAATGTCTAAAAGTATAGATTAATTTAATGAATGTCTACTCGTATTTGACAGGGTTAAGCATGACATTTTAAAATGTTATCAAGTTATAAGGTTCTTCCTAGCAACACCGCCTCATGGACTCAAACCACGGGCTTAAAAATATTACACACGAGGAATATTGGACCACTTTCACGAATTAAAATAATTTGATTAAATGGTGACAGGTTAAACAGGGGGAATGGGGTGATATATGAGTATTTAAATATACCTCTTTTTAAAGCTAAAAAATGTTTATATTAAAATATTATATTACAGAAATGACATGTACCATGCCAACAATGATTTATTTAATCATCTTATTAGTCTATTAAAAGGGTAGGGTGTGTTAAATTATTACATTATTCATGTATTTGCGTTATAGTTTTTTTTATGGCGAATTAAAATTAATCTTAGGAGAAATGATTTATTTCTCAATAAGAACAACATCCTTAGACAAACTGTGTAAATTTCAAAGAAAAAAGATTAATATGTTTAATCATAATTTAATTTGGTGGATAAAGAAAGAAAATACTCCTCTCCAATGACTGAGTACCTACTATCATATCCACATATTGCTTGATTGCAGGTTCTTATCTCGCCTAGCTGATCTGGTGTGTGTACAGGGTGAGTTTAATAGTAGTGTGGAGAAAATAGCAGATGACGCTAGTGTGCCAGTGTTATCTCTGGGTTGCTGTCTCCATAGCACGCTACAAGTACTCACAGATCTCATGACGCTTCAAGAGCATTTTGGACGTTTAAAAGGCCTACGTGTTGGGTGGGTGGGCCCTGCATGCCCATTACTCAACACCTATCTACTGCTACTGCCCCGATTCGGTGTGGATATGAACTTCTCGAGCTCTCCATGTGCAGAGCTTGGAAGTTCTCCCCGGTGTCTAGATGGTGCTTTCAAATACTGCAAACATCATAATACCGAGTTGAAGGAGTTCTATACAGTAGCTGAAGTTATTCGGGGGTTAGAAATTGTTTGTTTGAGTGTGTTTTTTAAAAAGATTTAACTAGAGCTATAGCTCGTTAAGGAAAGCCTCTTTATAGTCTACAAATAATGTTCAAACATTTGAGGCAGTTGTGATTTGTACGAGCTATGAATCACCCACCCCTTAGATACGTACGGAACTACGACTATGTTCAGAGAATAATAATTATATAATTTAGGTATACTAAGGCACTTCCCACTGTATTCCATTCAATATGATTCTTATTAGATACTGGAATGTGGTATGGCCGTTGTAGAGACCAAATTGAAGAATACTAAATTGATAAATTCCAGTACCAATTGGGAAAGTAGTTTTAAGGCAGTCTTCCGGTGCAACCTCACATTGCCAATACCCACTTTAAGGTTGAACGAATAAAATTGCGTCGTACTCTAGAAATTATCCAATATTAAATCTATGCGTGGTAAAAGTATGATGTAATTTACACGGTGTAAATTTATACAAAAATGCAACACACCACAATTTTTTCGCACAAAAACTACCGGTAAGCAATATGGTAAAGAGATACTAATTAACCCATCTGTCAGCATCCTCTGCAATGCCTTTTCTGCTTTCTCTTTGCAATGAATTGGCGGGTAACTTGTATTAATGCGATGTTGTAATACTTTAATCCAGCCGTAGTCTCCCTTTCATTTTGACACTGTTACACGGTTGATATTTATAAAAAATTTAGCTTGCTCTAGCTACACCCGCGATAAGTGTTTACCCACTTCCATCTAGTCAAACTCTTCAGCCGCTGGTGTTTCTTCAGGCGTCTCCATACATACAACACTATACGCACTAGCTAGTCCTACATGTGTATCCATACACACATTTATTAGATTAGGAAAGGGATTCCGTTAGATTACTGCACTCTCGGTTCCCTGAATGACAGAGCGATGCATCAATAGACCCAGCTTTTCTTCACAATCCAAAATCCATGCTAGGCTTTAATACTGTATTCGTATCAGAGCTGCAGGGTATTTTAGAACATGAACTCGACAAGCTAGTTAGGTTAGTCCTGGGATAGTTACACTAGCACACGTTGCAGCCTGCACTGGCTGCGGGCATAGCTCTGGAATGCGTGCGCAGCCAATCTCTATATAGCCCTCCGTAGGATGAATCCGACAATTAGTACTGCAGATAAAGCTACATCAAAGCTAGTTATTCTTCTGATAAGCTACTGCACATACTCACTTTGATTTTCAAGGATGAGTTGCCTACCTAAATTTGCATCTTCTCCATTCCAAGGATTTGCAGTGGCGCAGAATCTGCCTATGTCACTTTGGTGGACATATATATGTCACTTTGGTGGACATATGTGTGTGTGTATTTTTATATATTAATGATGTCTGTAATTTTAAAACAAAGCAACCTTAAACTTTGTATACATATTTATGGAAACTTAAATATGGGCAATTATGGCCTATTTTTACTTTTGAATATATTTTGAGCCTGATGTCTTAAATCTCGATAACTCACGTTTGGATGGATTCTAGGCCAAATAACCTTCGAGGGTTTACATTTAGTATGCATGCTTCAGTGGCGTGTTCTACGGGTATGCTAGTCCTGCACCATATTCCCATAATGATATGGACTGGTTTTTTTTTAATTCAATATTGTTTGGGATAACTGTGTAAATAATAAGGTTTAAACTGTTAATAAATATAAACAAAACGAATTATTAATTTTAGAATTAATATTGGTTCATATTACAAGAATACTGTGTTTTAAGTAATTCTTCTTCTACTTGAAAACCGTAAGGCAAGCTAGTGAGGCTCTAATGACCTTGCCCAATGTCTGGGGGGGTTGCGACACATTCCTTTCCGCTCGCCCACAAATAATTGGCTAATGAGTTCGGGTTTTTACACCCCAGAACATGCTGTTCATGTGAAGCAAGCTAATCATTGTGCCAACTATTGAAAAAAGATTCAAGATCACAAAGTGTATTTATCAAGCTAATTTAGTATAGTTTAAGTAAAATTACATAAAATGTAGATAAAATTAATTGTAAAATAATAATATTGTTAATTTTGTGTTTAGCGGTAAACCTTTTGAATATTAGATTTAAGTCAGAAGCCTGGTCTTAAAATATAGCATATACATTCGACACATCTTCAATGCTAAATATTTTAATTATACATAATATTATTTAAATTTATATTAAAATTATTTGTGTTGTTTGGGAAGGGGGGGAGGTCAAATACCTCTTTTTCCCCTCTCCCATTTGGGTGCACCACTGCTTACAGCAAAATATATGTGTAAATATCTTAGCAATAAGCCAACGGCGTAGCGATAGATTATTAATAGTCCGAGATAATCTCCCCTATGTTAGTCAGAGTTTACTCATCTAAATAGCTTCTGGAGCATAAATTCTCAAGTTGGGAGACTCGTTTGTTTCCAAGCAGCATTGTGTGAGATAAGTTAGGCTTTAAGAAATAGTTTTAGTTGCAACGTGAGTTGGACAATCCACCTGATTCCCTCCCATCAAGATCTGATGGACACTTGGTCGATGTATCACTTCATTTTACTCTTATTATTATTGTTTGCTTTGAGTATTGCTAACTTTGTGCTTTTAATTACATTAGGCTAATTGAATATGATCTGTCTCTCTTATGCATTCAGAAATCTTCAAAACCACTATTAAACCCGACATTAATATTTACTTCAATTTCTAACCATGCAGATATTGCGTTGATCTGAAGTGTGTTGTGTTTCGATGGTTCATTTAAATTTTAGGACCGCCTTTGTGGTCAGAGATTCTGGCTACGCACCCAGAGGACCCAGGTTTGATTCCTGGTGCTTCCAGATTTTCTGAGAAGTCTTTCCAGATTATCTGGGAAGCAGTGGGTATAGAACGGGGTAGACTCAGCCTCGTCTGGATAAATAAGGAGATACTCAAATAAAGTATTAGTGGCTCCGGTATAGAAATCCGAGTTTAATGGCTGGAGGCGTCGTTTTGATGACCATGCCCACCCTCTATTCACAAGAGTTGGCACTAATACACCAAACAATTTGGTAGCCACTCGGTAGCTTTAGCCGGAATGCGGGCTGACAACATGGAGTTACTTTTATTATATTTTGAGAGGATGGTAATCATCGTTATGGGTATATTAATAAAGAGAGAATGTGGGAGTAGTGGGGGCCTCAAAATGTTCTAAGATAGTATACGGTTAAGGGGAAATAAATATTCGAGTACCACTGTTCTATAGGCACACATCTTCAAATATTTTCCTTGAAATAATCCCTTGACGTTTTTGGACAACGGTGGTTGAGGGTCCTTGGCGCCCGAATTTTTAGAGTGCAGCTTACATATTAATTTTCTCAGAACACCGCCACTGACATGCTTAAGGAACCTAATCTCGTGTACACATATTATTTTCTACCATGAACATCTATAAGCTTGATGGTTTTAGCTACCTAGTTATCGGTTTATATGCTAAGAAAATATCAAATAAATCGTTTACACTTATAATGAATACAATAATTATTCGTTTTCTATATAATCTTTCCACTAAGGAAATTTGTGTGCCTTGATTGCAAATAGAAATATTGTAACGAGACCACTAACTTCTACCGAGTAATGCTGGGTCTGGCAGCTATTATAAAATCTAATCTGTGAATGAGGGGTCTGTTTCATGTTTCTAGAGCACAAGTGATAGTTACAACTGCACACAATAATCGAACCCTGGCTATCACCGAGAAGGAAGTGGATAATGCTGACCCCGAGTGGGTATTGCTGCACAGTTTACCACGGTCTGGAACTGAAGTCTGTGACTCTATATTCTATAGTGACAGGTGGGATAATCGGTTTGTGTCGTTGCCTTGAGTTACGATTTACATTTATCATAGAATGCTTGCCTTTAACTCAAGAGACAGACTCACGGTCGATTAACCGTTATGTTAGATACCGTACACGATAAATATCGGATGAGAAATCGCCTCAAAGTATTGTTTTATGCATTAATCCCCCAAAATCCATTAATTAGGGGTCAGTTTAATAATTTGTTATGTTTCTAGCTGTTATTGGCTTTCCGTAGCCGCCCGGAACGTTATGCCTTAAGAAAGTTAAATTGGTATTACTTATTCTACGGAGTGCTTCTGACTAAGGACTTATGAAACAGGACTCTGTGTATAGATTAATATATTACTGTAGAGTTCTTACCAATTATGAGGTCCCTACGGTTATGGACTTTGTATACTAAGGCATACGCTTCCTGATGCTAGATTTGGCCAGACCTGGAACTTTACCATATGAAAAACGTTGTATAAAATTATAGAATATAATAAGTATAATATATATGAATATGTATATAATAAGTAGAGTATAATAACTATGTGTATATTAAGCTAGAGGTCAAATCTACCCCTTAGAAACAGTCTCTACATTAAAAGCACTATCCTCTCTCTACTTTATTTTTGTACGCGCCTATTCTAGTAAATATATGCTAAAGTTGTTAAGTAAATTCATTAAATTACTATAGCTATTGGTCTTTGGAACTTGGGGAGAAGGGGTAGTGTTTTATTATTATTATTTATAATATGAATATATATTTTTTTAATATGAATTTTTTTTTAGATCTTTAGTGTTGAACTCGGTGGCCAACATGGTATGGATGGCTCAATCTATATTCACAAAATTAATGACTGAGTATTTTCAAGAGATACCCATGCCAGACTTTGATGGAGAACACCTCAAACGCACATGGAAGAAAAATATTTGCTGACATACCTATGTGCTTTAGTTTATTAAAGGTCTACTTTAAATACGTTTGAGAAATATAATTTTGAAAATTGAATGCAACATTACGTACATAAATAAAACTGCTATAACGAGTTGTTTAATTTGAAGCGGGTTCTATTATTTGCTTTAAATTAAGTATTATGAACACATTTTAGTGTTTCAACAATTTTTTTTGAGCAATTATTCCAAAATACATTAAATCATTATTTCAATTAGTATTAATATAGCAACATAAATATCACTAAAGCTATAATACTGTCTACACACCTTACCTCCACCACCCAATAATAAGCTGTCAGAATGGTGATGGGAAGAGGGGTGACATAGACTCAAACAGAAGTTGAGTCGATGATGTTTATTGAATTGTGATATCAACAGAACTTCAGATGTTAATAACTTACGCTCAGATAACACATATGAATGTGTAGGTAGCATTCAGGAAGACACAATGATGGGGCACATGCCCATAACACTCGTGGTTCATTAGGGACGCATCCAGCCTGAGAGAACCACGATCGTGCCTCTTTTTTCAGCTGATCACGCACATGGGAGAAGTTATGTTTTATTTTTAACTATTTAATACAGTTATACTTTTTACTAAAATATTTACTACATTTAATTTTCAAAAAGTATACCGGATTGTCTTATAATTTCAAATTAAATAGTGAATCAATGTCACTTAGCCTTGTTTGGGTGAAATAGAGAAGGAAATATCCGAAAGAAGCTTTCTCTACTTATCTTGGTTCTCTAATACACAGAATAATATTCAGGTGAAACACAACTATTTAGTTCATGAATATTTTTATTTTATAGAGGTCGCAATTATTTCTATAACGAAACTAAAAATAATCAAAAGGAAAAGTAACATTATGTCGGGCACTTCGTCTTAATACTAATTACTGTTGCCAGCCATGAAAATATGTTATCATGGCTACCACAATGGTGCGATTTAAAATGGTAAATATTTATTAATTTGCAGATAATTATTGATGGAAATAAATACCACTAAAATTGATCTGAAATTAAAAGGGTTAGTTATATTATAAATTTACTAGTTTGAAAACTGATGTATTTTGATTACAGCAGACAAAATTTCTAACCCAAAAATATTTCTAAAACTCATTTTATTAAGATTTATGGCGCAAGCCAGGCACCCCCTTTCCCCGCCTTGTTACAGTTGGTTGGAGTTGGGCTCACAATAGACTGGCTTGCTGGTGAAGTGTAGGTCATAGTTCAATTCTAGATTGGTGCACTGACCACTTCATTTATGTTTTCTCCGCATTGTTGCCAATTGTACGATCTGGATACTACATTTGATTTAATTTCACCACCCGAACTAAACAATTTTAGGATATTTTCTAAAATTAATTTCCTGTGGTTGGTGACCTGGCTAGGGGTAAGGTGTCAGACTTCTATGCTGGCGGCTGGGGTTCGATCCCCGGTCCCGGCAAAGATTTATCTGATTACCAAACCCTTCCTTCACCTCTGACAAGACATCTTGTGAATGTGGGGAATGCCAGGCCTCCACCGTGGTTCGGATTCCACGTTAAACTGTAGGTCCTCCATTTCATCTCACAATCACCCTACCATTACACATTAGCGTAAGTGCGTATAACCCGAACGGGTAGTAAGACGCGGTG
>CABEEJ010003069.1:41717-55698 GCA_901482245.1 Timema douglasi | reverse complement strand
GGGGGGGAGATATTCTAGTATGCAATTCAGTTAATTATCCCAACCTAACAAAACCTAACCTTCCAGGCATCAACAAATAAAATGTTAGGTCAAGCTGCGATGGGTAATTATTGTAAAGTCAAACCAGTGGTTTCCAACCGGGGTCTTGCGGTTTGTTTCCGGCGGGGTAGCAATCTACTTGTTGAGGTTATAGCTTTGTGTTTACTTCTTAAAGTGATTATAATAATTAGTCCTGTAGGGAGTTGTGAAGTTCAAATAGAATTGTAAGTTGGCTAAAATTATAAAACCCGTCAAGGTACTAATTGGATTCCTTCTGGTTGCTCAACTCTGACAGCTGATTGCTGACTTAGCTTCTATCCTAATAGTCTACTTCACGCGCCGTCAACCCTTGACGTTCACTCGATAGTTGCATTAGCAATCACGTGATCAAGTGCAGATCCGTCTGAATAATCACAAAGTGTGCCACTGCACCCCTCACACGTCCTTGAGTCCAAGAATGACGGCAAGTTACCCTTGACACGCCGCCAATGCGGCGTTTGATCGGCAGTTGGGTTGCTTTGTAGTGTTGGATAGTTTGTCATGCGCAGAGAAAATAAGCCACATATATGTAAGTGGCCTACGCTAATTCGGGCTGATAATTGGCGTTTCAAACAATTTCTAAGATCATTGGTAGGAAGCAGCACTGCGGACTGGGTATGAAAAGGATATTTTGCCGTTCAAATGGTCTGTTGCGGTCTTTGATCTCAAGTGCATGTAAAGGGTAGAGTCATCAAGTCAAGTGTACTTGACTATTCCGATACAGCCTTAGCTTACTGTGGCTGTCTTGTGTTCAGCGAAGGACGCTGTCACCACAGTTTACAAAATACCCGCTAGGCCCGTTGCAACATCTCGGCCACATTAGTTTAGTAATTATGTAAGCAATTCAAAGTAATCAAATCACATCACTCCCATTTGGTCTGCCGGGGATGAAGTTGGAATTCAAATTTGGGTAGCGTGTACTTGGAGGGATGTTTTCTTAACAGTTTCCCTCTTCTCCCTTCACGCAAATAAAGATACATTTACTTTAAATTCTACCTATCTCACAAGTGTAATTAAATGTGAATTGCCTGGATGGGTTGTAAGAGTCAGTTAAAATAATATTGTATAAAAAAACTAGAATATGAACGCTTGTAAGTTAGCAGGGGGTCGCGAAGCTCTCAAAGACAAGGATTGGGGTCAAATTGTGCAAAGATGTTGGAAACCAAAGAAATAAAACTTATTTAATGTTTCTGGGAGTATTTTAAACACATACAAGTACAAATACGGAGTGGACCAAGATTGAAAAGGACCTAGATGTACTTTACAGTCTGTGCAATTAATTAGGCCGACTGAAATACTCTTACACCAATCTTAGGTGTCGATTGTGACTAATAGTGCATTTTCGTTGTTCTACAACAAAGAAGATATGTTGTTGACATTGAGATACTCTTGATCAGGGTGCCATGACAGTCCTTTTAGGATTGCCCGGTAAATATGAAGATATTTATATTTTAAAAAAAGTTCACAAATTTTGGGCTTAACTTTCCAAATATACTGCTGAAATTCAAAGTAGCGTATCTAATTAATATACTTTTTGTATTTCTATCAAATTAGAATAACCTTATTGTCTATAGAAAGAACGACAATTGAAACTATTCTACTTGCGTGAACTTAACTTTTGAGTGTTCGTTAATATAAAAACAGATAAATAGTTGGTAATTTGAAAGAAACGAAGGTTTGCGAGGTGTCCTAAAGGGACAGGTCTAGGAAGTGTATTTAGTTTTAGTATGATCTCTGGTTTTCAAACATTAGTACAAAACAAACAAATGAAAACGAGTATAAGTACTGAAGTTGCCGTTTCTGAAAGATTCACTCGAAGTGATTGAGAAAACTGCCGGCCGTCCACCTCCACAGGGGTACAAGTAACAGCTATATAGCATCAGCCACTGCGTCACTGGGCACTTGCTATATAGCATCAACCCTTGTGTCACTGGGCACTCACTATATAGCATCAGCCCCTGCGTTACTGGGCACTCGCTATATAGCATCAGCCCCGGCGTCACTGAGCACTTGCTATATAGCATCACTGTAGGATTACTGTACCAGTAGTGATGTGAAAAAAGTATCAGTATTTTCTTTCCGATACTAGTATTTTTACTCGATACTTTTACCGATATTAGTATTCACACTCCGGTATCAGATCGGTATTGAAAGAAACAACTTTTTTTTAACTTCCCTCGTGTTGGCGTTAAATGTTTACTATGGAGGACTGTGGAGGAAAAACAAATGACACTTGATTCTCGATTCTCCCTCATTTTCTGCCTGACAAGAAAGAAGCTGTTCTTCCATCTTTGTTTATCAATACAGCCTGATACCCAACAGAGCGAGTGGCTACAAGTCTTCCATCACTTCTTTTATCAACGAACATTTTCCCAGATTACAATTTCAACATCGATACGTACTGTTGTCGATAATGTTGTTTAGATACCACATCCAGTGACAGGGAGGTTGTGTGTACTTGGTGTGGTAGGTTACGCACATCTGATTTAACACAGACTTTCCCTTACTCCAAGCACCAATGCAGGTGCATTTCCTATGAGTTATTCTCTAACCCTTATCAGTTAGATTAAATTACCATCATCACTGGACTAAACAATTAATCGTTGAGTTCATCTCATCACCAACTGACGAGCAGATATTGGCCACTAAAATCAATTGTTTTAGTTTCAGACACACCTTGTTTGCTATATGAGTTGTCATCAGCTGTCATCGTTGGCAAGAAGCAAGCGCAGAGTGGTGATAACAGGCATGGGCGTGGTGTCGCCTGTCGGCTGTGGATTGACACACTCGTGGGATGCTATACTCGAGGGACAGAGTGGACTCTCCAAACTCCCTAGTGATCTGTACAGCAATCTCCCTTGTCAGGTCGCAGCACCAGTCCCTCGCGGCCCCCAGCCCGGAGCGCTCGACGTCGCAGAACAGTTCTCAAAGAGTGAGCTGAGGTCCATGGCCCCAGCGACTCTCTATGCTCTGATAGCCGCGAGGGAAGCTCTAGAAGACGCCAAGTGGTTCCCGCAAGACGAAGAATCGAGGCAGACCACAGGAGTGGCTGTGGGGACGGGAATGGTCGATTTGGTGGACATTCACGAGACCTCGGAAGCCCTAAAGAAAGGATACAATAAAGTGAGTCCTTTCTTCGTCCCAAGGATCTTAGTGAACATGGCGGCCGGACATATCAGTATAAAGTATGGGTTCCGTGGCCCGAATCACGCCGTGTCGACCGCTTGCGCCACGGGGGCGCATGCCATTGGCGATGCGTTTAGGTTTATTCAGCACGGTGACGCAGACGTCATGGTGTGCGGAGGTACTGAAGCTTGCATCAGCCCGCTTGCCATCGCTGGTTTCTGTCGACTCAGGGCCTTGAGTGTCAATTTTAACCACGAGCCAACCAAGTCCTCCCGACCTTTCGACAGGGATAGAGACGGGTTTGTGATGGGTGAAGGCTCAGCAGTTTTGGTCCTAGAAGAATTAGAACACGCTCTCTCAAGACAATCCAATATCTACGCGGAGATACTCGGCTATGGCCTTTCCGGCGACGCGTCTCATTTGACAGCGCCCAAGGATGACGGGTCAGGCGCTGTTCTAGCGATGAGTCGAGCCTTGCGAGACGCCGATCTCGTTCCGTCGGATGTGGGCTACGTGAACGCCCATGCAACGTCTACGCCTCTAGGCGACGCGATAGAAACAACCGCTATAAAAACTTTGTTTGCCGAGCATTCGTCCTCTCTCGCGGTTTCTTCTACGAAAGGTGCGCATGGCCATTTGTTGGGCGCCGCGGGGAGTTTGGAGACGGTTTTCACCGTGATGGCGTGCTTCACGTCTTTGATTCCACCCACTATCAATATAGAGAACCTTACGGACGGTATGGACTTGAACTACGTGCCGAACAAAAGACAAGAGTGGGTTACTTCTTCTGGTGACAAACGAGTCGCGATAAAGAATGCATTTGGTTTTGGTGGAACTAATTGCTGTCTCTGTATAGGACAATTTGTGTAGATGTGGCGCGATAACAAGAGCCCTCTCCAGTCGATATTTCTCGCACCTCGTCGGAAGCATTCCACGAGTTCTGATATTCAACTAATAAGAGTTCAGATATTCAACTAATGTTTCTCAGGGTGACCTGGCGGTCTAGAGGTAAGGTGTCAGACTTCTGTGCTGGGGGTCCGGGGTTCAATCCTCGGTCCCGGCACAGATTTATCTGATTGCCAAACCCTTCCTTCACCTCTGACAAGACATCTTGTGAATGTGGGGAATGCCAGGCCTCCACCGTGGTTCGGATTCCACGTTAAACTGTAGGTCCTCCATTTCATCTCACAATCACCCTACCATTACACATTAGCGTAAGTGCGTATAACCCGAACGGGTAGTAAGACGTGGTGCTAATAATAATAATAATAATACTAATAATAATAATAATAAATGTTTCTGTAACTTGTCAAACAAATTTAGCATTAAATTATCTTACATCTTCCCTCGGTCCAGTTTCCAGCATTTAAGTCTGAGACAGCTGAAACTGAGTAGTCAAAGTGTACATGTATTGGATTGAGTAACTTAACCTAATTTCTCAACTTGTAAATGGTGTGGAGAATCTCACTTCCCGTTTCTCCGCTCCTGTGGCTACATTCGACAATGTTACCAACCTCTGGTCTAGAGCATGTTTTGTTTTTACTTCCTTGTATATTATTATTATTATTAGCACCGCGTCTTACTACCCGTCCGGGTTGTACGCACTTACGCTAATGTGTGATGGTAGGCTGATTGTGAGATGAAATGGAGGACCTACAGTTTAACGTGGGATCCGAACCACGGTGGAGGCCTGGCATTCCCCACATTCACAAGATGTCTTGTCAGAGGTGAAGGAAGGGTTTGGTAATCAGATAAATCTGTGCCGGGACCTAGGATTGAACCCCGGACCCCAGCACAGAAGTCTGACACCTTACCCCTAGACCGCCAGGTCACCTACTTCCTTGTATAGTAAAGAAAGTATTGTTTGACCTTGAGATTATGACAGGCCTGGGGATACATATGAAACAGTTTGATGTTTTTATTTACAAGCCTATTAAAAAAAATTAATTCTCGCCCTCATATTAAATGTAGTTTTCTGATAAATGATTTTTGGAAAATTTGAAATCCTCTTTTAAAAATAGCTTAAACGATTCGTTTAATGAACTGTAAGTCGGCAGAAATGCTGCTGTACTCAAATTTGGTGGCATGCACCGCAAATATTTTTTTAAACATTTGTCAAAGTTTCATGATTAGGGGAAAAGCCTTTTCAAAAATTGGGAAAATGATTCTTTTTTTATGTCTTTTTGGGAAACCCGAGAATTGGGTTAGAATTAAAGAGTTTTGAGTTGCGTGAATGTAGTTTTGTGTTTTATTTTAAAAAATTGCATGAGTTTGTGTTTTCAGAGGAAGTTTCCTTAAATACTACTAAAACTTTGCTATCTATCTATATTATTAAAAGATTGTGTGGTTAGGTCATGTGATGAAGGAGGACAGAGCAAAGAGAAGGGTAGAAGGACATGGAGGATAAAGGAGAGGACTGGAGACACGTGACCGAGGGGGGAGTTTGGAGAGACCGATGGGAATGGAAGAGGATGTGTCAGACGGCCCGCAGAAGCGGAAACGTTGAATGATGATGATGATGATGATTATGACTCAAAACTACAATAGACTTGATGTTGATATAATTGTATTGTATTGTGTATATTTACCATGTTTTAAATTGTACACATATTTAAATACAAAAATTTTATATTTGAAAACTATACTTATGGGAAACTTTTAACACCATTCTATTAATGTTAAAGATTTGATTAATTAATCTTATATTTTATTTTAAACAAGTTTTTGAATAATATTGTTGTTTCGCTAATTATAAAATTGTGTGTTCTATTCATCTTAAAAAAGTTTAGTAAATACACCATTTTATAAGTAACCTTCAGAATACATCTATGCATCTAGATTAGAACTATCCATGTTTTTTATAATATTATTGTTGAAATTAACTTCTTGGGCCCATTAAAATATATTTACAAACTGTATTAGCTCCTTTTAACACAGTTTTTAAATAAACCCCTGTCGACTTGAACACCGGCAGCCAGTACCTACTCATTGTATATTCACAATTTTGTTCAGGAAAATACATTTTATTTAATAACTTGCACAAGCGATACACTAGCGATTGATATAGTCTGAACGCCAACGCTCGGATTTCCAGAGTGTTACCTTGACCGCAAGCGGCCGTTCACTGCTGACGACGATATCCTCGAAAAGGACCTGATGTTGACTTGTCAAGTAAGAAATGTCTATCCAGAGGAGTTGTTACACCAAAATTACAATCTTAAAACTTGTGTTTGCAAACCATTAACACTGTTAATAAACAATCTCGCTGATAAAATGGTTCAAGTCCTCTTATAAAGTACACAAACCTGAAACAAAACAAATGAAAGAGTTGGTGGTCCACACAATAATAAAACTAAATATTAAATGTAATGCTGTTGAAAGAAAGCTGGCTGGAAGTTTTAATTCACATCAATGACTGTTTCCAGCTTGGGTCAGTTTTTTTATTCTAGTCATATATTTCCCACCACCGGGTTGCTAGGCCTGTCGGAGCTTCATATGTATCATAACCTAACTTAAGACTAGGACAGTCCCCGGGACCCTCAGCTCAGTAGACAGCCACGCGACCGACTGAAGCTGGACGTGAATATATATAGTGAGGTATGTTTTGTTATATTTCAAAGAAGGAACGGGGAAAAGAGAACAAGAACAATGTGGCCTTTACAATGATGTCACTGGACAAACAGGTAGAGGTAATGGCTGCCTCTAGAATAAAAATACTTCAGAGACAAAAAGGTCTCTACCATTCAGTCTTGCCACCCGAGCCAAACATATGTTCAGAACCCGATGAGTTAACTGAATATTGTAAACAACTCTCCACAGCTTACCCCGAGCCTCTAGTAGACAACCAAATCTCCAGAGAACATTCCTCTCACAGCACAATACCATCCTGGTCTACACCGAATAAACACAATCTTTAAGAGGGGTTACAGGTTCCTAACCAGTTTCATCCAGACACAAGACCTTAGTAACAAACCACAAAGATCTGCACCCATCCAGGCCGGTACCCACAACCAGGACTTTCAAACCTGCTACACCACCAACATATTAAGAGCATTTCCCAAACAATGCAACAGTTCTCAACTCTGGCGGTGGGAACTGGCCCACCATTGCGACAGTTCTCAACTCAGACTGGCCCACCATTGCAACAGTTCTCAACTTAGACTGGCCCACCATTGCAACAGTTCTCAATTGTTTGTGTAAAGTGTAGTCCCTCTTCTATTTTTGTATAAATGTGTGTGTGTGAGACTAGTTCTACTATAAAATACAGAAGAAAGAAAGAAATGTGTTACATTGTTTTGTGCATTGGATTCTTCCCACATTTTCCCTCGTTCCCCGGGTGAGCTTTCTTTATTAAATTTACACTTATTAGTTTATTTTTCCTTTATGAATTTCCATTTTTATCAACTGATCTAGCCAATGGGCCACCTCGACAATAAATAACACGCTCGCTGCTCTGGCGAGATTGGACGTGTTGTTATCGTGTTGACGTACGGAATGTCGCGCCAGTGTTAGTGACTGTCCATGAACTGTATCTCCGACAGGAGTAGCAGAGTCTTGGGCAGTGGTCGCAACTGCGGGGACAATACGGTCATACACTGCCTTTCCATGTCCACATTCGTCCTGGAAATAACAAACATTAGTAATTATTTGGTAAACAAGTCGATGAACGGGACCTAAGTCCGCTAACATTTAAAGTTGGGCCAATATTCGACAGCTAGGATTTTCTGGAACTCTTGATTCCTAGNCTGTAACCCTTTATTCCTAGGGGGGGGGGGGGTATACATTTTTCCAGAAACCAATATATAATATTAACCAGTTGTGGGGTACGAAGCTTGGAAATTCGTGACTTTGCTTCAAATATTCGTTAGCTTCGACTTTGATTTGAAAGTAAAATTCCAGATTTAACAATTAAAAAAGTTTCACCAGTAAAAATATGTAAAACTAAAATACATAGTTATGCTATATTTTTGTCATTTTATTCTGATATTTATATCACAAGTTTATTTTCACACAATAAAAATCTAAAATATAAGTATTCATTTTTTTAGCGCCACATCTTACAACTTGTTTAGGTTGTACCCACATTTGCGTGGAAGGCGAAGGAATAACAATTTAGGAAAAACCACCTTCAGTACACCCGACCGGGATCGAACCTTGATCCTCACCCGTCATCGCCAGTCTAGTTTATTGCGAGAGTGATGCCGTGCACCATGCAGCCACCGAAGTGGGTCTAAAATAATTATGTTTAAAATATATAAGTTTGTAAATTATATTTAATACCTTGGAGTTGTAGAGCTGCACAACAAAATATTGTTTTACCCAATCTAACATAATTTTTAAACATTCTAAATTCGATCTGGCTTTGAGAATATCTCATATTATTTGATTCGACTTGTAAAGGTTGACTTGGCTGAGCCCCATTAGAGTGTACAGTGTATCCTGCCATATTATCACACAATAGTTCAGAGCAATGTATTGTTTCATTATATTAACAAGGCACACGTATAAGACAAGTTAAAATAAGAGTAACTCATGTGTGTGATATTCAACATCTTATTTTGGCCAACACGTAACAATAAAACTCCGTGGCATCAGCAATCCAGTGATACCAACTAAACGGCCGCAATCTGTTGATAATGAAAAGAGGGCGCCATGTGCTCGGCACAACAAGCCCGCTGATTGTTAATCTCAGTTTTCTATAGTGGAGCCACTACCTCTTTGTTCAGGTAGTTCCTCAATTGTTTAACAAGGCCGAGTTGACTGTTCCAGACCTGCTGCTTCACATAATATTGGAAGCGTTGAGGATCGAACCAGGGACTGTTGACCACTCGACCACAAACTGAAATATAACTCTAACTTTCCCCTTCATATTCCCACACAAACTGTTTGTACAAGTGAAGCACTTACACACAAATAAATCCGGCCACATTGGTTGTAATTACATCTTCTTCGGTTGAAGCGGCAAAACTCACCGCCAAGAGATGGTGAAGTAGGTTTGGTCCTAGAAGGACACAAGAACCATAAAACAAGGTGAAAATTATATTTTTATTTAAATTGCTTAAAATAAATTTCATCCCAAACAACAGTTACCACTGTTGGTGACCTGGCGGTCTAGGGGTGAGATGTCGGACTTCCGTGCTGGGGGGTCCGGGGTTCAACCCTCGGTCCCGGCACAGATTTATCTGATTGCCAGACTCTTTCTTCACCTCTGACAAGACATCTTGTGAATGTGTGGAATGCCAGGCCTCCACCGTGGTTCGGATCCCACGTTAAACTGTAGGTCCTCTCATTTCATCTCACAATCACCCTACCATTACACATTAGCGTAAGTGCCTATAACCCGAACGGGTAGTAAGACGCGGTGCTAATAATATTTTTTCAACACGTGTGAAACTTTTTCCCCTCTCGACCAGAAGATGTGACACATTTTCTTAGGTCACAGAACGTAATCTCACCCGGAGAGACGGCCACCAGCTTAGTCATGTTATCCTCCGCCTTCATACCAAGGGGCATACACGAGTCCGGGAGTGCCGGGGCCCCAACTTTGTAGATCTTTGTGTCGCTGAACCACACGTCAAACGAGTGGGGGTACAGCGGTGTGCGCAGCCCATAGAAGTACTCTCGCACTCGCCCATCTCTCCCTTCCGCTCGAGTTCCTTGGCTGCGCTCCACCACCTGCGCAGAGCGCCAGAGCCAATAACATTACTGACTGAAGGAACTATAACACACTCCCAACTGGGTGACTAGCTCTGTGAGGACCCAGGATACCGTGGGGGACACAGTGTTTGTAGCAGGGGGCGTTGTAAGAGAGACCAGGAGAACAGGAGGTAGTAGAGGAAGTTAGGAGGATGGGAAAAGAAATAATCCCAGAGAGAATGATGGAGATGAAGTAATGTAGGGAAAATACCACAAGGAAGACAATGAACGAGATGAGAGGAGCTGATAACAGCAAGTGTGCGAGTGAGATGAAGAAGATGGAGGCGTAGGTGACCTGGCGGTCTAGGGGTGAGATGTCGGACTTCTGTGCTGGCGGCCGGGGTTCAATCCTCGGTCCCGGCACAGATTTATCTGATTACCAAACCCTTCCTTCACCTTAAGACATCTTGTGAATGTGTGGAATGCCAGGCCTCCACCGTGGTTCGGATTCCACGTTAAACTGTAGGTCCTCCATTTCATCTCATCACCCTACCATTACACATTAGCGTGAGTGCGTATAACCCGAACGGGTAGTAAGACGCGGTGTTGATAATAATAATAATAAAGATGGAGGCATTGACGACGGCCACTCACCCCTCCGCTCTTGGGCAGAAACACCACCTTGACGAAGGTAGGCATATCCCGGACCAGCTCGTTGTAGAGACGCTCTTGGTCCAACACCACGATCAGGTCGATCTCGAACGCCTGAGCGATGTGTGTGAGCTGTTTGTACCCCTCCCCCTTGACCCAGCCACACGTGTTGATGATCACGCCCGACGCGTTGGCTGCAACACGACCACACGTCGAGGATGAGGGCCACAAGTTTAGGACCAGACCAGAGTCAAAACTTATATTATCGGCTTATCAAATAGTCCATGTCCAGTGGCAGCAGTGCAAAGTAAGAACTGTGCTCGTATTTTCATAGCAATGCCATTTTCTACGTTAGGTATGTTCTATGCCTATAGTAAGAATAAAATACAACAATTCATAAACATTATCAACAAGATGTTTTTGAAAACATCGTTGCTACAGTTTTGGGAGATTGACAAACATGGAGTTTCTTTAATATTCATACACACAATCGATGGTAATTTAATGTAATATATTAAAGGGTTTGAATAAATATATTTAATATTTATAACCTGTTATACAAATAGTTTTTTTTGTCATGTTGGTCGACTTGGTCTTGGTACCAACGTAGAGCAATATGGTAATACCAACAATACGGCAATAATCTATTAACCTACGCAATACGTTGAACAAGTTTATCTACCCAAACAATATACATATCTTTTTTAAGGTGCACCGCATTTTAATACTGATTTAAGCAATCTGCATATTTACTCTATGGGATGAGATAGATCTTAGAGGAAATGTATTGACATTGGCTTGGAGGGAGGGTGAGGAACACCCAAACATGTCATTCCCGTCTGTTGCAGGTTCAGGCAATAATGAGCGTGTTATAAATGTGTTGGATCAAATAACTACATATTTACTTTCATTTTCCAAAGTGACTGATTATACCAGCAGACAAGAATTTCTATGAGCCCAAAAGGGCCTAACAATTTTGCCACGGTTCTTTTACGCGTCACAATAGACATGGGACCAATGGATCTATTTCCCCTCAGAAGGAAGTTGTACTACGGATTTTTAACCGCTCAGTAGAAATCCACCGACCTTGGTTGGGTTCGAACCCACCAAAATTAGTCGATCCCGAGTCGCTGATCACCGACGTCGACTGTGGTAAATAAAATGATTGGAAGACGTGTTTCGGTATTCAAAGTCAATGAATAACAAATAATTTTTCACCTAAAAATGGTAAAAAATCAACCAAAGCTAACTTAAGTAGAACTAAATAGTAGAAAAACCACGGTTAACTTTTAAATTCTTAAATTTTAAATATTTGCCTTTTGGTCCGAAATTGACTGTCATAATGACAGGATTAAAGATAAATGTGAATTTGTTAGAAAAATATTAGGAAGAAATTTATAATAGTACAGCTGGTAGATTTCAGACAAAGGACAATGTTGTCTGTTGCTAAGTAGAAATGTATATAGTTTGGATATCATTCCCCAATAAAATCGACGCGATTGACCATCATTCACGTATAAAAGGTCAAGTAATCAATTTCCCGAAACCCGCCTCGGTGGCGTAGTCGACTAACGCGCTTGTCGTGTTGAAGCTCGACTGCTGAGGACGGGAAGATCGAGGTTCAAATCTCGGTCGGGTGAACTGGGGGTGGTTTTTCCTAAATGGTTTTCCACGCAAATGCGGGTTCACTTCCTCTAATTCAACCTTCCCAATTCCTAATCCATTAGAGTAATTAGTACTTAAAGCGTATAACCCGAACGGGTAGTAAGACGCGGTGCTAAGTATTATTATTATTATTATTAATTCCCCGAAAACATTATATTCCATTTTATTATGTGTATGTATAATACATTCAAAAATGTTACAACAAACTTTTTAAATAGTTTGATATTTGTTTTAATGTGTTAGTAAAGGTTTGTGAAAACACGTCGGGGTCCCACCTTTCCTGTTTGCCTGCATCCTCTCCGAGACCACCTCGGAGAGTCGCGACACAAGCATGTTGTAAAGGGCGAGATTGGACCCGGCCGAAGCGTGCCCGTAGTGGTACACCAGTGGGGCCTGCTGGGAGAAGCCTTCCTCCACGTTCGCTGGCCGCTCCACTAGCAGGGCTCCTGGAACACAAGCAACAATGTGCACACACTTTCTCAAAGGAAATATTCCGACCAAAATGATATATTAATTAATAACGAGATTTTGGTCAAGTGTCATCCAGTAACCAATTATTATTAAAATAACTGATACAGCACAATTAAACACTTTCTGACGTAGTTCATCGTCGTTTAAAACAAAATTGACAAAAATAAGTCAACATTAAGATCGCAAATAGGATATTTATCTTTAAAAAAAAAAGTATTCAGTTAGTTATATCTAGTATGTGAAATACTTTACAAATTTTAAATAAATAATTAAAGCCGTTTTTTTAATACATATTTGGAATATCAAACAAATCTGTCATCAGTAAACTACTACCCTTAATTTTGGAGATAAAACTAAATTCACAAACTATTACTATTCAACATTTAAATATCAATATGTACTAAACCTCCGGTAAAGATGATAGCTGGACAGACAGAATCATAAAACTCATTTTTTGTCGATAGATAAAAGGTATCTCATAATAATAATAATATTATTATTATTATTAGCACCGCGTCTTACTACCCGTTCGGGTTATACGCACTTACACTAATGTGTAATGGTAGGGTGATTGTGAGATGAAATGGAGGACCTACAGTCTAACGTGGAATCCGAACCACGATGGAGGCCTGGCATTCCTCACATTCACAAGATGTCTTGTCAGAGGTGAATGAAGGGTTTGGTAATCAGATAAATCTGTGCCGGGACCGAGGATTGAACCCCGGCCGCCAGCACAGAAGTCTGACACCTTACCCCTAGACCACCAGGTCACCCTTTAAATCTAGTAGTTTTCATTCTTGTAAAGTCTTTTTTGAAATCTTAGCGTCATCTAAATGTATTACTCTTACCTAAACACCGCGTTGTTTTATTTTATCTGTACCCGGAAGCTGTAAGATGCACGTGGGGCTTCATAGTGGAAAGGGGAGGTTTTGCGTGAACAGCCAGCCAATCAGCACATCAGATTGGAGCGTCTGTTTTTGGTATATTGGAAAAAGACAGCGCTGAACTCACACACTCTATTACCGCTCAGTTATGTAAACAGGTTTATGCGCAATAAGCTGTTGGGGTGTCATGGAGATAGCTGGGAGGAAAGAGGGCCCTCCATGGGGGTGTTGAACAGGGTGGTTAACTCGTTTTCAAGGGGAAACCATACAGATGATGTAGTAAAGGCTAGCATATTTATATTATTTTTTAGTTTTAAAATGTGATAAAGGAAAAGTGCACTATCAACTTTGTAATGTCAACTAGATACCAAATATAACTTCTGACGCAACCTCAACCATCTAAACTCTTGTTATTCGCATAAGTTTCCCACCAGTAATCACTACCCTCGATGAGTGCTCCGATGGTCTAC
>CABEEJ010003069.1:18135-41650 GCA_901482245.1 Timema douglasi | reverse complement strand
CCCCCACTGCTGTGGACAAAAACAAGATAAGATGGAGAAGAAGAATGTAGTAAGTGATTTGTTGGAGTTGAGGTAAGAAGCAGCTACTGGCAACCTCGACTAACAGCCTTGCAATTATCTTATATTTAAGGGAAGAATGACCACATGAAAACAAGAGAATGACAACGCTGTAACCATGCAGCTCCCTCAGAGATGATATCCAGTGTAACTGATTATGTTGAGTCTAATTAAACATCGGCACGCAAAGTTAAAAAGTGCACAGGTTGTCATTCTTCAGATAATCGAATAGTGTTAATAAATCAGGTTGAGAGAGTTAAAATTTGTTCAAAGAGTATCAACTAACCGATAGTCCCCGGGACAGAGATCTGCCCCTGTCCCACATCCAGGTCGACCAAGATAGGCCTGCGTCCCATGCGCACCGCGTAGTTGAGTAACAGTCTGCAGAACGTGGACTTGCCGACATCAGTGGGGCCTGCCACCATGGTTATAGGTCCTCTCGTGTTGCCCGCCTCCGCACTTCTCCGCAGTTGTTCTAGCGCGGCGTGGACGTTCAGGTACATGATCTGTGGAGCAGGTTGCGTACAAGCAAACAAGGGGGAGTTTAGTGGCCCTTGACGAGGGATTATAACCAAACTACTCCAGTTCGCTGGTTCTCCTACACAACGGTCTAACATTGTATCAGTATCACGACTTACTACCCAACCGGGCTGTATGAATACGAGTACTAATTACACTAATATGCTAAGGATGAGGAGGGTTGAATTTCAAGACAGTGTACTCACATTTGTATGAAAGGAAAGTTAGTTTCCATTAAGGAAAAAACATCCTTAACACATCCAAGTGGGATATGAACCCCACTCTTCTATATCATCAGCGCTCCAGACTATTGCGAGAGTGACACCTTAGACCGTTCAACCAAGAGGATCACTTGCAGTTTGATGTCTGGAACCCACTAATAATCCGGGGTTTTCCCCAGCTCTCCCGGTTTTCCCACAGAAACCTTACTTAACCCAACTTGGGTGTCACGATTCTAAAATTAATCCTTATAATTTAATTTTAATTTTAACTGACACAGCCCATTCTAGTGGTCAAACAGTCTAAGGTGTCAACAGACTGAACTGCCGAAGACAGGGAGATCGAGGTTCAAATATCAGTCGGGTGTACTGAAGATGTTTGTAGGTAAATGTTTTCCCATTCTCCTTTCACATAAATGTAGGTACATTTGTCTCCAAATTCAACCTTCATCCTTACACATCAGTGTGTTTAGTACATAAGTGTATAACCTGAGCCGGTAGTATGAGGCAGAGACACAAAATAGTCAAATACCGTATTTCATTGATTCTAAGGCCCACTATTGACCCGTTCAATGTCTCTAAGTATGAGATGTATCTTAGAAACGAGGAAGTACAAACGATCAACACTAAGCTAGATAGTTGTGTAATATCATCTCCCTACCATGGGAGTTTCCTTGGCGATGTAGTTCACATCAATCTTCCCCCGCAGTTCCAAGGTACAGCCTTGCCACGTGAACACCGCGATTTTGGCTCCAGTCGTGAAATGATAGCTCTTGCCTTTCACCAGTTCGGTGCCGAAAATTTCGGCCATGCCATTTTTCAGCTTTAAAAATAGATGAAATAATATACGGAAATTATTAATATTATTTTAAATCTATCAATTATCTTATATTTAGTCAGTAAGTAAGTCTAAGTAATAAATTTCTACCCTTTGTTGACAGGTGATAAGCTATGTTACAGTACCACAACAATTAATGTGTAATTATTAAGATAAGTGAAAATGAGTGATTATAATTAGGCATTTACCTATTTAATTCTAATTATTTGTAAAGAAAAAAGTTATTAGGATATGTATATAAATTAAAATGAAAACCATAAGTGTAGCTTAATACCTATTATTATTATCGCGTCTTACTACCCGTTCGGGTTGTACGCACTAACGCTAATGTGTAATGGTAGGGTGATTGTGAGATGAAATGGAGGACCTACAGTTTAACGTGGGATCCGAACCACGGTGGAGGCCTGGCATTCCCCACATTCACAAGATGTCTTGTCAGAGGTGAAGGAAGGGTTTGGTAATCAGATAAATCTGTGCCAGGACCGAGGATTGAACACCGGACCCCAGGACAGAAGTCCGACACCCAACCCCTACACCTTACACCTAGTTCCTAATATTACTTTAGGCACCGTTTAGAAGCCAAAAAGAGCATATAATGGGTTTGAGACGTATTTGAATTTGAAATGGTAGCTTAAAGTAAACTAACGCTTGAGTCAAACATCCACCAGAGCATGAAAACAGAATCTGGCCGAGTGTTGCTGTGATTCACATGCTAGCCGAATAGAAACTGACCCATTATACTTTGCAACACAAACTATAAACAACTGATTACCGGCACGTCTTATAACCTAAAAACACAGAATTACAATAAACATAGCCTACAAATAGTAATAATGATGGGGGATGGGTATGGTAGACTAATATAAAAGTTCAACATAGGACTTTATTAGCGCACACCATGTCACACATTACGGATTCACGCTTACATAAGAAATAGCTGCAACTTAATCAATTGCTAAGCATAACAATATAAAGTTCAATACATTATTCAATAAAAACTTTTTAACTACATGTATGTTGCAATGTATTGCCCAAACATTCATAATTACCTTACTAATTATATAATTCTCATGAAATTAGTAAATTATAGAAAACAAACCTCTAGTGTGACTTTTTCATTTTTACTTTCAACTTCAAATCTTAATTCACAGTCAGAATCCAATTTGAATTCTTGAACATTTGAATCTTTCTCACGTTCGTCCGACATTATTTTTATTTACTTATTTACATTACAATCAGGTTAGCCAGTAACAATTAAGAATTATGTTTGTTTCTGCGAAAAATCCCTAGTAGTATTGTTTACAGTTTTTTTTTATATATCCATCGTGTGTGAAACTTTTTTATTAATGATAAGTTTTGCACTTGTGAGATATATATTATTCTAGGTTGCCTAGACTGGAATCGTTTGCGAACTTTATATCGATCATATATCGACTTAAATTTACATCGATTTAATAAAGTTGATTTTAATTATTTTGCTTTAAATTTATTTAGGCATAGTTTTTTTTTAAGTTAACATGACATTGACTTTATTAACTTCTGCTAATTAATTAGAAAGGATTCATGCATTGATATGTCAATATTGAACCACGTGACATGAAATATGGGTGACAATGAAGAAGGTGAGGTTAAAATATAAAGCAAAACTAATGTATCACCATATGACGTTTAGTATCATTTAATTAACACTACAGATTATTATTCGTGAATGCATATTTATAAGACTGTATCTGTATGCATGGTCTTGGAGACATGGAGTTGTCACCGTTCGTGGTAAATAATAGAATTATGTTTCCCCCATTGTTTTATTAAATATTAAGCTAGGCCTACCTCAGAAGCTATATCTAATGGGGTTTTATTATTAAGGCACTTTATTTTTTTTATAAGATTGTCACATTCTACTAATCAAGTCTTGGCCTAAACTAAATTAAATAAAGCTAATTTTGCTTATTTTTTCTCTCCTGTATTACTACTGGATTTTAATGTAACTAAACTCTTAAATATTCATCTTTAAGTCCCATTTTATCCATCAGCAAACTCGTACGCTAAACCAATAACACCACTTCCCCAAGGTCTGTTTAAATTCACCGGGAGTCTAGATTACCCCCCTCCTACTCCCACCAGCCCTCAGAGGGGTACAACCCACTCTGACAACCGCTGGGTCAAATTATGCAACCTAACATCTGTAAACATCAGAGTGAAAATTCCCAAAATATTTTTAATCCCAATAAATATTGACTCTCTGCGGTAACTTATAGTTTTTGTTTGTGATTGCAGGGAAGTTTGAGATGCTTAAGGCGATGTATGATTTTAAGGCTACGTTCGCTAAAACCCTCAGTTTTCATGAAAATGATATTTTCATACTTCACCATGCAAACACAAAGAATCGCAACTGGTGGCAGGTTGTCAATAGTCTCGGACAGGTGGGGTACGTCCCATCGAATTATGTCGCTCCTGTTAAGGTAAAACATTTATAAATATACAAGTAACTTGTTTCTAAGGGTAATTTTAAAATAATATATCTATCTAAAACAAACAAAATAATAACAATCTGATTCATATTCTTCCCATTAGGGACCTGCCTCGGTGGCGTAGTTGGCAAACGCGCTGGTCGTGTTGAGCTCAACCGCTGAGGACGGGGAGATCGAGGTTCGAATCTCGGTCGGGTGAACTAGGGGTGGTTTATCCTAAATGGTTTTTCACTCTCTCTCTCTCTCTCTCTCCACGCAAATGCGGGTTCACTTCCTCTAATTCAACCTTCCCAATTCAAATCCATTAGCGTAATTAGTACTTAAAAGCGTATAACCCGAACGGGTAGTAAAACGCGGTGCTAAATATTATTATTATTAAATAATTCTGAAGGTTTTTAAACCCTGGGAAAAACCCATCCAATTCAATCAAAATCTATCTTGACATCAATAAATGAATTTGAACTGGTGGTCCGCGCGGCCCCATTTTACACTGTTGCTTGGTTTTATTCCTGCTATGAAGGGCTCCCTGGTTCACTTAGAACAATGTAACATTCTGTTATCTGCAGTCTGCTTGGTGCCCCAGGTGAGTGCCCTGTGTTGGCTGGAGTTCCTCCGGCACGCCATCGAGAGTGTCCACGCGGAGGAACCCGTGTCGATAGAGCGCGAGGAGCAGTTGAGTCAACTGTTAGCATGGCGACACCTCGCGGAACAAACCCCGCCGCCTTCTACGAATCTCAGTCCTGTCCCGAGTGCTACGTCTTATTCCACCGCTAACTGCGACTCTTTGCAGGTACAGGGGCGACACCTTCCCGCTGCATGTGTGAGTGTATGAGTGTAGGATGCGTTAGTTTCTAACAAGTTGTCTGTCGTGTAGTCCGACAATGGTTTTACACTACACAGCAGTAAATAGTGTATTTAGCAACAGATATTTAAAAAAATAAATGGTGAGTTATGGCATACCGCACAGAAGTTCTCTCTCCTTAAACTAAAAATGGAAACATTGGTTCAAAACTTGTAATACAATCTTGGTTCACCAAATAACATCCAACAATCAGCCACTCCATTTCCTATACGTTCATTTTAAAAGTATAACTTGTTTGCTTATAGGTCAGAAACTATTGATTTTATAAAAATATGTTTCAATTAGAAGGTTTTATACCAACAATACTATAACCTTTTCAATGATAAGTTATCAAAGAGTTGTAGAGATATTACTAAAACTGTAGATATCCACATAATATGTATTAAACTAAGTTCCCCTCTTAAGTTGTTTACATGTGAGGAATGCCAGGCCTCCACCGTGGTTCGGATTCCACGTTAAACTGTATGTCCCCCATTTCATCTCACAATCACCCTACCATTACACATTAGCGTAAGTGCTTATAACCCGGACGGGTAGTAAGACGCGGTGCTAATAATAATAATAATTATAATGTTATTTATCCATAAAAATTAGAGGTGCCATTTTGTTTGTGTTAAACGTTACTTTTATACGGATTTTAATCGAAATCGTGAGAGCTGATTTTGATAAGATCAATGTTTTTTCTTCTGACTCTTTAGTTAACTACTTTAGTTTCAAGGTTAGAAATGATTCTCGATATATCCCCGTTGAGCCTCGTAATAACCAGAGACACCAAGTTTAGCCCGATTAGGGAGGGGTTGCAGGCGGGCGGGCGGCATTGTGTGTTGCAGTAGACTAGACTGTCGATGACAGGGAGGTTGAGGTTAGAATCTAGGTCGAGTGTACTTAGGGTAGTTTTATACTCTCCTTATATGCAAATTCTGGTACCCTCACTCTAAATGTAACCTTCCTAATCCCTTAGCACCGTTAGCATAATTAGTACATAAGTGTGTAACCCGAACAAGTAGAAAGACGCGGTAAAACAAAAATATCGAATTCACTTTTTGTGACTATCACAAATAAAATGGAAAGATTGCGGTTGTTGTTGTTGTGGTTATTATAATCATCATAATCATCATCATCGTCTTTAAAAACACTTTACACTGCTGCCACTGTACAGGAAGGTACTCGCTATATCTTGAAGAGCATCTATAGTTACTACCCAATCCCCCGACCCAGGTTTCATTCTATCGGAACTCACTAGGGAGGAGTGCGAGACTCACAACTTCCTAAAAGAGGAAACCTTAGCTCAGTTGGCAGCCTGTCTGTGAGGACCCCAGGTTTCATTCTATCAGAACTCAGCAGGGAGGAGTGTGAAACAGTTGGCAGCCTGTCTGCAAGGACCCCAGGTTTCATTCTATCAGAACTCACCAGGGAGGAGTGTGAGACTCACAACTTCCTAAAAGAGGAAACCTAAGCTCAGTTGGCAGCCTGTCTGTGAGGACCCCAGGTTTCATTCTATCAGAACTCAGCAGGGAGGAGTGTGAAACAGTTGGCAGCCTGTCTGCAAGGACCCCAGGTTTCATTCTATCAGAACTCACCAGGGAGGAGTGTGAGACTCACAACTTCCTAAAAGAGGAAACCTTAGCTCAGTTGGCAGCCTGTCTGCGAGGAACCCAGGTTTCATTCTCAGCATGACCTAAACATTTGTCATTGGTGAGACGTGGGCTTCCCCATTCACAGTGATGAATCAGTGACCGGAGGACTGAATGTTGTGTCAGCTCTATTTGCGTGCTGATATAATCTGTAAGCTTAGAAAGTTCACACCAACTAAATTAAAAGTTTGGTGTTTGTTTCAGGGGCAGCCCCGTGTCACATCTTGTCCCTCCGACACCAGTCATTGTCGGCCCCCCGGCGAGCCTCTCCGATCCACTGTCAGCACCCCTAGAGGCTCCTTGCCCGGTTCGCCCAATAGTTCCATCCGAGGCAAGATCACAGTTTCCACCTGTATCGATGTTGGTCCAGAAACGGTCTACCGGCTGGTGGAGCAGGTATCTTGCTGGTTCCGTCCAGTCCTTGCGATACTTTGATTCGTGGTCCGAGGCATAACTCCTGGAGTAGGCTGGACTCTCAATGGGGCTCTAATCCCCGTAAGGTGGACTGAGGGCGGGTTTTCTACTCACCTCCACACAAATGCTGGCCCACTTTATCTTAAATCAGCCGTTCTCATCCCTAACATATTAGTGTAAGTTGTACATATGGGTACAATTTGAATAATTTTAAAATTCTGAATGAAGTATAAGTTTTATTTTTAAATTATGATAAAACATACTTAAAAATTGGATCGAAAATTTTATTCAAGTATGTTTATCATATTTTGTCAAAGAAACAAAAAAAAAACTCTACCAAAATAATGAGAAGAAACACTAATTTGTGGTGAATAATCTCTCAAGAAACGGCTAGTTAAATACAATTTCCTAGTTTAGTTTAGAAGAAAATCAAGTGTAAAAACATTAACCCTTTTAGTGCTGTAATTATACCTGATTTTTGTGCAAAGCATGACAGGACCATTTCATCATTTTTTGCAAGGTTGTACAAGAAAAATCGCCGACCGGTAATTAATGAAGAAATTTTTCAGATGGTCCTACCATTTTTATCCGCGTATAATGTTCTAAAAGAGAGGAATGTTCTCGTTCTGGTGAATTAATGCGCTCCTAATCTATCTATCGGGCAGCACCAGAACTAACGCAAATCTGCGAAAACCAATGGGATTGATATGTGACACTTTTAGCGGTACAAACCCGCCTCGGTGGCGTAGTTGGCTAACACGCTTGTCGTGTTGAGCTCGATTCCTGAGGACGGGGAGATCGAGGTTCGAATCTCGGTCGGGTGAACTGGGGGTGGTTTTTCCTGAATGGTTTTCCACTCTCCCTCCACGCAAATGCGGGTTCACTTCCTTTAATTCAACCTTCCCAATTCCTAATCCATTAGCGTAATTAGTACTTAACGCGTATAACCCGAACGGGTGGTAAGACGCGGTGCTAAATATTAATATTATTATTATTTAGTGGTACAAGGACGAATCTGCTCGTGGAACTAAAAGGGTTGATGTTCATAATAATGTCCAAGTAGTGTTGATAACTAACCTAATATGTAAATTATCGGTAAATAGAGGTGTTCTGTCTGTTGCAACACGAGGTACGTGACAACACCCAGTTGAGCCACAAGCTGTCTCGTGTGGCGGTATCCGTCGTGGCCTCGAACCTGCGTGATATCCTCCCTCCCCTGGCGGCCCCCCACCTGGACACAATCCTGTCCCACCTGCAAGGCCCACTCCCTGTCCCAGAGTCCATCATAGAGGAGACATACGACGCCCGACGACTCAGGGTCATCTTTGCCGAGATGAACTCTTGCAAGGAGGACTCTCAACAGAGGAGCTGGATGTTGCACGAGGACGAGTCGACCATCCTGGACTACATCCGGGAACTCACCTCGATACTCGTGAGTGTCTCATCAGAACTAGGTGTCTGGGAGAGTCGACTATCCTGGATTACATCTGGGAACTCACCTCTATACTCGTGAGTGTCTCATCAGAACTAGGGACTAGCCCTTGTTATTCTTGATGTCTTGGAGAGTCGACTATCCTGGATTACATCCGGGAACTCACCTCGATACTCGTGAGTGTCTCATCAGAACTAGGAACTAGCCCTTGTTATTCTTGATGTCTTGGAGAGTCGACTATCCTGGATTACATCCGGGAACTCACCTCGATACTCGTGAGTGTCTCGTCAGAACTAGGTGTCTTGGAGAGTCGATTAGAGGAGATGAAAACATTAGAGATTGCATTGGTTTTGTTTTCTTAATTCAAATTTCAAATATGTTGACAAGATATTCTTCCAACATATAAGGGCTATTGTGGTTGTCAAAGTTGAAATAGATTTTATTTTAAACTCTGGGTTTGTCTTTTCGAAGGTTTGTACACCCTTAATTCTCCTTACTAAGATGATTGTAAGGATGTGTTCTGGACCATCCTTACTAAGATGATTGTAAGGATGTGTGCTGGACTCATCCTTACCTGGACCTGTCTAGTCTCGAGTGTAATGTGATGAACGTTAGCTCGTACCAGCGTTGATAAGATGGTCTGTCATCATCTCCCAAAGAGTGTAATATCGCTTACAACCCACAGACAAACGCTGACGCCTCGGTGTCACGGCACGTGATGTCTCGTGACAAGTACCACGACGTGGTGTCCCTGACTCAGTACTACCAGATGGAGACGCGGTGGAGCATCAGACAGGTGTTGCTGCAGACGTTCGGTGCGATGTGCAGCCTGGACGTTGCGGTCGTCAGGCTGTTACTCAACTCTGTCCTTCCCATGGAGCTCGCAAGGTACGAGGGGTGTGCCAAGTCCAAACTCAAATTGAATATATGGAATATTTTTGGAGCCGGGTCAAAGATTTAATATATTATTTTTTTTAGTTTTATGCTTGCAAAAATATATTGTGGTTATTTATATTACCTCGTCCATTAAAATTAATTGGAAAATGTTTTATTGTACAATTAATAATAATAATAATAATAATAATAATAATAATAATAATAATAATATTTAGCACCGCGTCTTACTACCCGCTCGGGTTATACGCTTTAAGTACTAATTACTCTAATGAATTAGGAATTTGGAAGTTTAAATTAGAGGAAGTGAACCCGCATTTGCGTGGAGGTAGAGTGGAAAACCATTTAGGAAAAACCACCCCAGTTCACCTGACCGAGATTCGAACCTCGATCTCCCCGTCCTCAGAAGTCGAGCTCAACACGACAAGCACGTTAGCCAACTACGCCACCGAGGCGGGTCTATTGTACAATTGTTTTTAATATTTTGTGTTAATCTGACAAATCCAGTTACTATCATAAGATTGAATTCAAACATTTCATTTCCCCCCCTTCCATATCGATATTAATTTATATTCCAAGAAATAGCTCAGCATGGCTAAATTTGAACATAAAGTGAATATTTTAGCTATCAATATTTTACTGACAAAGCTTCGAAGCCAGAATTTGTTTCAAAGCTTTGCACACCCCTAAAATATATGAAATAGGCTACTCTCAAAGCCGTATCAAAGTTTGAACATTGTTGTTACAGTAGCCCCATGTCTTCTTTGGTGCTGACTGACAGCTAACAAATTTGAAAAGTTACCAGACCAAATTATGTATTCCTACACCGAACCATATGATCTGCAAAAACATGTGTTTATCAGATGTCACTTCTGACAGTCAAAATTTTAGATATATACCTAAATGTTGACTGTCAGAAGTCAGCTGTGAGCTGTCAGTCAGCACCAAAGAAGCCATGGGGCTACTGTAGTTGTTTTATGTTTGAAAAATATCAAATCATGTTTATTTATATAACTATGCACTAAAATACCTTTGGGAAGTTTTTATGGCACTATTTATTTTTCAAAGCTGACAAAGCAATCCGGGGTTCAATCCTCGGTCCCGGCACAGATTTATCTGATTACCAAACCCTTCCTTCACTCTCTGACAAGACATCTTGTGAATGTGGGGAATGCCAGGCCTCCACCGTGGTTCGGATCCTACGTTAAACTGTAGGTCCTCCATTTTACCAGATTTTCCCAAATAAATATTAACTTATAATTTGCAACAGCGAAGAGAGTATTTGAACATAAATTGAGTGTTTTAACTGTCAATATTTTCATCAGTGAAGCTTCATAACTGTCCAAAAAGTTAATATTTTTTCTAAACAAAGTTGAAGCTGATATTTTTTACCAAGCCAAGTCAAAGTTTTGAAGCTTCACACCCCCCTAATTTCTTGGTTCATTTTTTTAAATCTCACATAACCTGAAATATTCTAAAGTCCTACTCACAACAATAATAATAATAATAATAATATTTAACACCACGTCTTACTACCCGTTCGGGTTATACGCTTTAAGTACTAATTACGCTAAGGGAATAGGAATTGGGAAGGTTGAATTAGAGGAAATGAACTCGCATTTGCGTGGAGGGAGAGTGGAAAACCATTTAGGAAAAACCACCCTCTAGTTCACCCGACCGAGATTCGAACCTCGATCTCCCCGTCCTCGGCGGTCGAGCTCAATACGACAAGCGCGTTAGCCAACTACGCCATCGAGGCAGGTTCCTACTCACAATAAAATATAATATTAATTGTTTGGTTGCTTATCCCCCTTCCTTACATGTGACTGTTTTTTGTATGTTGCAGAGATATGCGCAGTAACTGTCGCAACGTGACTTGTCTCACCTACACCGCTCTTCTCTTAACAATGATCTTCTCCATGGGGGAGCCCATGCCCATCACCCATTCAGGTCGGTACCGTGAGCCGTTATAGAGAGTCAGCCTACCTCCGAGATGCTGCGATATTATACTCGCGCTCGTAGTTGGTTAAATACTATACGCTCGTTTCTTGAAGACTGTCTCCAGCAGTTCCTGGAGATGTCGACACTGTATCTGGAGCGATGTGGTATTGTTTATAGCAACCCACTTGAGCACAATGTCCAGTTTCGTGATAGATGGTCGTCACTTCCTCTTGAGACAGAGAAATATTTCAAATCTGTTCAAGTTTGTTTTGAGGTGAAAAGAAAATAGATCTTGATACACCCAATTAGATACCAATGAATACAATATTGGTGTTGTCCTGGCTTAGTTCTAAATTTGTCTGTGGACCTAATTCGGGTCCCAATGCGGTATAAGAATCCCACCAGGTGTAATGTTGCCGATGTCTCCTCCTCAGACCACCTCGGTGTCGACTTTGTCACGTTTCTCCTGGAGCTGGTGGAGAATCCCCCCGACACAGACGTGGAGGAGCAAATCTCGGACCTAGTCCTGAACCTGGTTATCAGCTACAACCTGCAGTTCACCAACACAGCCGAGAACACGGTGGTCAAAGCGTTGGCGCGGATATCCGTCGCCAAGACGTTCACCGAGAAAATATTGCTCTTGCTCAATAGAGAAGGTACTCGACTGCATATAGCATATAGCATTTTCTTGTTCTGCTTCATTGTCCGTGCTATGCATGATATTAATCTTCAAGGCTTTAAAAATCCATGATTCATACGCCTAAAATATTCTTCTTGTTACCTAATTTGATACAAACTTTGTGCTTACATAAAATGATACAATTAAGCTTACCTGCTCTATGTAAGCAAGGGAGAAATGGCTGCAAACGGCTATATTTAACTAAACATTGAAAGGAGGACAGAAGGACAAGTCCTACTTACCAGAAACTGTGGGCCACAAAGTTCACAACAAAACACATAGTTACGTAATTTTAAGGTAGATCAGTTCCTTTCTTCAGCAGCCAGTCTGTGTTTTATTCTCAGCTGAACAAGGGGACTGGTGTACCCCGAACATTACATAACTATGTGTTTAGTTGTGAACTTTGGAGACCCACAGTTTCCTGGTGAGTGGGTAGGACTTGCCCTTCTGTCCTCTTCTCAATGGTTAATTTAATTCAGCAGTTTAGCGCCATTTTCCCGTGTCATTTATTTATTATATTCTCACTGCCCGACTGTAAGCCTTTTTGAAGTTGAACCTCGTGGGGTTATTCATTTTGAAACGTCTTTCTGGGTTCACCTACACGGGAGAAAGTATTAACGTTTAAAAACCTCTTTGAAGTTTTGTAGGCCAATTATTACCATACGTGTGTTTGTGCCGATATTCTCGATATTGTGATGGGACATCTTTAGTAATGGGCCCTGTCTCTTGTGTCCAGAGGACCCGGTTCGTATCTTCGACCACCAGCCAGCGCCACCACACTCGGTTTTGAAGCTGTTTGTCGACATTTTCACCAATGAAAGAACGTCAACCCTCTTTTATACCAACGACACCAAGGTGCTCATAGACATCATTGTGCGCCAATTGACGGACCTGTCACCAGGGGACACGGTAATCATATTAACAATATTCTTACTTAATGCCGCGATGGTTTAGGGGAAAACAGGAACATTTTCTGCACATTAGTGGTGTGCAAAGCTTCAAAAACAATATCAGCTTTGACCTCGCTTGAAAAAAAACTGTTGGCTTTGACAATTACGAAGCTTTGTCAATAAAAAATACAAATAAAATACTCGATTTATATCCAATTATTGCTATTGAGCTGTTATGTATGTTAGTCAAATGAAAAAACCCAGAGGTAATTGAATTATAAGTTGTGATAGTAACATGATTCATCAGAATAAAATGGAATATTACAAACATTTCCCCAAGTGATTTTAATTTATAAAGTTTTATAAACAATCACAATATAATATTTATTCAAGCATAAAACATCCAACAAAATTATTCGAACTTCTATTTGACTTTGAGAATATTTCATATGTTTGATTCGAGTTCACTTTGCCAAGAACACATTTCACAGTGTACGCTGCTGCCACTGGACAAAGTGTTTCCTTGTCACTGCATCTCACTACATGTTCTGGTTACACACATGTGAACTAGTTACGCTGATGTGCTAGGAGTGAGGAAAGTCACATCTTGAGGTATTGTGTGGGGAGAGAGAGTGGAAAACCACCTCAATACAGCAGGCCAGGGTTTGAACCCCGATCTGTCATCAACAGTCTAATGCGAGAGCAACGTCTCTGTCACCTGCTTCGGTACCAGTACCAGTCAAACTTTCTACAGGTGTATTCTTTCTATTAATACGGTGTCGGCCGTGTAAAGTGTGTTCATTGTAAACGCCGGTTTGAGTTTTGTTCTCTTGTCCCCTCAGAGGAGACAGCAGTACTTGGAGCTGTGTCGCGTCGTGATGCGCAACTCCTCCTACGGAGACCACCAGCACCGCAGAGACGACATCTGCAAGTGTTTCACCCTGATATTCTGCGAGGAGTCCGAGAAGAGTGTCAGCGACCAACAACTCGTTAGAAACATCTCCAATGAGTTCCCCCAGTTCTTCAAGAAGTAACTCTTCACCGGGTGCATGAACACTCGGACAGTGGGTGAGTGTGGAACCCCACGGTAGTCCATAGCTTCCTCGGAGGGTACGTGCTCACCCTCATCATACCGGTCGGACATTAGCCCGCTTTCAAAATGACTCACCATTTATGTAAGGATGGACGGGGACGGGACGAGAAATTTTAAAATTACTCTTTAGAATAATCTTATATTTAAAATATATTGTTTTCTAAACTAATATGATAAGACTTGTTAAAGCCATAATATTAAAACCAGCTTTGATGGCTGCATGGTCTAAGGCATAGACCAGACTGCCGATGACAGGGATATTTAGTTTGATCTTGGCCGGGTGTACTGAGGGGGGTTTCCCACTCTATCCACGCAAATGCAGGCACACCTCTTAAGTTCAATCTTCCTCATTCCTAACAAACTAGAGTAATTAGTGCATAGATATAAAACCGGAACATAAAAACAATAAAAAATAACGTAAAATAACGCGGCCCAGCATTCCCGAGAACCTACCAGGAGGAGGTAGACTGTTCCAAGCTCCTGAAGACAGACCCACAGCAGGTTTATAAATTAATGTATTATTATTATTAGCACCGCGTCTTACTACCCATTCGGGTTGTACGCACTTACTGCTAATGTGTAATGGTAGGGTGATTGTGAGATGAAATGGAGGACCTACAGTTTAACGTGGGATCCGAACCACGGTGTAGGCCTGGCGTTCCCCACATTCACAAGATGTCTTGTCTGAGGTAAATTAATGTAATAAATACAAGTTACTGGAACAAGCTCATCCAATCTACTTTCAACAGCCAATGGAAACTAAGATTGTCAGGGAGAAAAATATTTCATTGCTTGTTACATGTAGAGATTTTTTTCTTTTTCAGAGATAACTATCATCATCATCATCCAGTTTCCCGGCTGTGGTACGCGAGTGCTCTCCGGCTTGTCCTGTCCTCCTTCATCGAGTGTGCTAGTCATACCTCTTACTCTACATGCTCTATATAGCGCTTCCTCGGTCTACAGACCTAGATCTTCCCATCAGACATTATAATACTGTATAGGAGTGTGCAAAGTCCACTTTTTGTAATTCAAAGCGAAATCGAATACATAAAATATTCTCTAATATTTTTTGTGTTGTTTTATGCTTGAAAAATAATATATCGTGCTTAATTTTACAACATTATGTACTGAAATTACTTTCAAAGCGTTTTATTGCTCAATTGTTTGTAATATTTCATTCTAATCTGATGAATCAGATCACAAGGTGTAGTTTAAATACTTCGGATCACTATCATTTTGCTCGGAACGATAATATTGGAACATAAATGGAGCAATTTATCGTTCTTTATTTATTATTGAAGCTTCACGATTATTGTCAAAGCCAGAAGATTTTTTTTTTCCAAAACAAAGTCGAAGCTAATATTTCCTTTTAAAGTCAAGTTGAAGTTTTGTAGCCCCATACTCCCTTAATATTAAACTATCGATTGGTTCATCTCTGTTAAATTTATACTATTTACATTGTATATTTAATAATATCTATTACATTTCAATCACCGTATTTTATCCAAGCTCTTTTCTTTAAGATAATGTGGATGCGTATTGTATGTTGAAAAATGATATTTAATAGTTAAATATTTATCAACATTCCATATATTCCATATGTGCTATTTGGCACTGCAACTCTCTTCTTGTCTATAACAAACTCCTCTTTATCTATGACAATATCAATTTTCTGAAAAAATAGGTTGAATTTTTCATGTTGAATGTACACATTTTGTTTTTATTAAAGGAAAAGTTCATTTATTTCTGCATACAGTAGCCCCGCGGCTTCTTTGGTGCTGACTGACAGCTCACAGCTAACTTCTGACAGTCAACATTTAGGTATATACCTACATTTTGACTGTCAGAAGTGACAACTGCTTAACACATATTTTTACAGATCATATGGCTCAGCGTAGGGATACATAATTTGGTCTGGTAACTTTTCAAAGCCGTCACTCAGCACCAAAGAAGTCATGGGGCATGTATAGATATGTTAAGACTAAAACATCATTATTCTGTTGTTTTTCAATTTAGATTTTTATCTAAAATTAAGCTACGAATTCATAAAATAGTGTATTCAACCGATCCTTGATTATTATATATAATTAATTCATTGAGCTCTAAAAATAATTAGTCCCCTTATTATCTTCATAGAATTTATAATGTTTATATAATTCGAGCCAAGCTAAACATATTTTACTATATCTTATAGTAATGTTTATTTGAAACATTGCCATTATGTAATTCTCTCTTATAACAACCTTTTTTTTATAATTATGTAACTTGTGGTGTTTGTTTATGGATTGAAGTCATATAATCATAAAAAAACATGTCCATTCCTTTAGTAATAAATAGTGACAAGCAAACAAGTCAACTTTACAACACAATGAAAAGGGGGGAGCTGTGTTGAGTTATTGTGAGTGGGGAGGGATTATCTTTGGAAGGTCAACTAACAAACAGCTCTGATTAAAGGGAAGCTAAAACTTGAAAAAAAGATTCAAGGGAAGCTATAACTAAAGAACTATCGAAAGTTGTTATTTTAATATACCATTTGTTTGTATATCTAGGAGTATCGGCAATACACATGGTCTCCTATCAAATAAAAATAAAGTCAACCATTACAAATTGTGCTTCCTATTCAGAAATAAGTTTTAAAAACTATAAATATCTTAATGTCATTTTGTCAGTATTTCTGGGTTGTAAAGTTGTCACCTTGTGAATAGGAAAAACAGTAAAACAAAGGGATTTGGGAATACTTGAAATTTCAAACCGAGTCTTGTAACTAGTCGCGCATCGACATCTGCGTTGTTTTGGTTACCAGCCCCACGTTATGGCGCCATTTTTGTAACTAGTCATCCTTCACCTCGTGGTCATCTCTGGTTTGAAGAAGGCCTCATCATCTTACGCTGTCTCGTCCACGGCAGTCAGTATCGGTAGAGCATCATCTCGGGGTTAGTAAATTAATGGTGGGGGTAGAGGTACACAGCTCAAAAATATAAGACTATTATTTAGCGTCGCATTTCAATTTGAAGTTTATTTTAAAGAAACAAATTACAATATCATCACAGATGCTGAATTTAGAAAAATATATTATTTAGCCACCTAGTCTCCCTCTACTTTCCCCCATCTCGATGCTGTCTCTACCCGTTAGGATAAGTTCACAAATAGTACGTGATACTAACTCTTTACGTACTAAATGGCTAGTGCTACTTCGCGTACTCCTGGGCTAGTGGGCCGCTAATGGTCCGCGTCTGACGCTTTCCTCACAGATAAGGTAAAACACAGACGCTAAACCAAATGCACTGATTGGCCAGTAGTCCGCGCCAAAACCTCCCTCTCCCGTGAAAAACTGCACGTGCAAGAGCAGGTGCGTCTCCCAGCTTCCTGGTAAAGCTATTTATACATTGCACGAGGCATAAAATGAATAGTAAAAGTAATAAATTTGGATGACTCGAATATTCCCACAAAGACTTAAAATAATGAAAAACTATTAGATTATAAATTTAAAGGCCTGAAAATGAAGTTAATTAATTGAAATTTGAAACATATATTGCTTACAACTTTGGTTATGATTTACATAACTTATAATTACCATAAAACCCCACACTTTCTTATAATTAACCATTTGATAGTAATAAAGATAATTAAATTAGGCCTAGATGAATGGAAAAGAACAAGGTATTTATCAGTTTAGTACTCTAAGTAGCTAGAGTGTATTAATATATAAACTAAAGGAAAAACTAATATAATTTTATAAATGAAAGTTGAAAACCAAGGGCCTAAAACCCTGACCACTTTACAGTCTGTCAGTTTTATAGGCGTGGTAATTTTGTTTCTATTATTTATAATGTTTGACTCATTGCTACCTGTCTGGATGGAGGTGAGAAAGGACCAGACATAAAGGGGTAGTGTGTAAGGTCATGGTTGTCAACTGGAGGAAGGTATGGAAAGGTATAGCATTGTAAGGGCCGGTCTTATGACTCCTGGATAAATATTTCTATCTGGTGGATAAGTTTAAAGTGAATCTTAGGACTGCCAGATAAAATCTATTTATCCATCATATTTTTATCGGGAGGTTTAAGTACCTGATAACTTTTATCTGGAAGTTAAAACAGTTATAGCCATAGTGACATGTTGTGTTTAATGAGGTTTCGAGTATCAGAATCTGTTTTAGGTTAAAATCTTGGTTCACGTGTTTAGTAGACACAGTCCCGGGCTCTAACTATATAAAGTTAGAACATTTAATTCACACTTTTATAAAAACTGGCAAGATATTTCTAGAGTTATATTATACAAGAACAGATTATCAAAATGTGAGTACAATAAATGAAATTTTGTAAACGTTGTACTCAACTAATGCCCACATTTTGGCAGACAACTTTACATCTGCGCCCACGTGACGCCATCTGTTTCCTCGCACTCGTTTAGCCGCCATTATTTAACAAATGTTGAGCGTTGTCACCACTCGCCAGGTTGCAGCGGTAGAAGCAGGGTTTATACGCATGCACGTACCGATAAAAACAGTACCAACCTTGCGTTTTATGTATACAAATATATTTATCCTACATATAACTATCTGGCAGATAAATTCAGTTCATAAAATGCCTATAACATTAATCTCCCGATAGCAATATTTACCTGTGCACCCTAACCACAGGAAAACTGGGGTGGGATGCAAGTAAACATAGTAGAAAGAAATGAGTATATAAGATTTATTTAATATTGACAGAAAACACATTACAAGCACGACAATAATAGATTATAGGATTCTGGTGGCATTATACACAGGCGGCATAACTGTCTAGCTACTTGCTTATCACACAGTCAATGACCGACTCTAACAAAATGCAGAACCACTTTACTAATAAAGAACATTCTGGCTGATCATGCCCATGGCTGGGGTATGTTAACAACACATATCTAAAATGAGCTGCCTGGCAATCTGGGCTAACAAGTAAAATTATTCGTACAGACTGGTGGCACCATTCTGGCCAGCCCTGAGTGTATAGTAAACTGGTGTCTGGCTATTCTCACCCAGCCTATGAGAGCATACAAATATAAGGTTACCTATAGGCTTGGCACACAGTGCATGATTACAGAGGCTAGCACTACAAGCTCAAATGGAGCAATAATCGCCTCAATGCTTCACTACAACACACCTAACAAATAACCTGGAGTACCTCCACCGGGAGTCGAGCCCGTTACACATCCACTACCAGTACTCGTGACCTAGACAACTCGCATCACTATACCGTGTCGCACGCTCTAAAGGCAGTGGGTCCTTGCGCGCTTGAATCTCTGTACACCTTGACCAACCGTATTCTGATGGGTCCGTGAGCAGCGTGAACTTCCTGGCGAACGTACCCACCGCGAGCCAGCTGCTACAATCGGGAGAGTACCAGCTTGGCAGCCCCGTTGAACCAGTACGCTTCCAGCGTGCGAGCGCCAGCAAGGCACCAATGACGTAGTAGGTCCGTACCCGCTGGAGATAAGCTGCCCAGTACCAGCAAGCTAGCGCCAGCAAGGCACCAATGATGAAGTAGATCCGAACCAACCAGAGAACACCAGTACTGTACCAGCCACAGGTAGAAGTTGACAATTAATCAAGGCAAGGTGTGGTGAGGGCTAACTGCGATGGTCCCAAAGCTGGCATCCCAGCTAAGCCATGGCAACTATACAGGGCAGCGACAACCCGTTGTATATCAGGAGAACACTACCAACATTTAAAGAGCGCAGAATACCAGGTCTAACACGAGGCGTCTTTCCCCAGGGTTTATAGTACTACCCTTAAGCTAGCACTCTCTTAGGATAGTCACTGAGCACTCCCTGACGAGAACTAACTGCAACGAGAGAGGAGGGGTGAGAAACAACGCCGGACTCGCTTCGAGCAGAGCGCATGATCAGCGATCGAAAAGAGTGGAGGGGGGAAAGAAGACATATGAGCGTCAGGAATTACCCCTCTTCCGGGTAGTCATAAGACCGTCCCTAAGGCTGGTAGAACACACAATAAATACAAGAATGTTCGTCTTAAAAATAACTACAGCTTTAGCTTGATCCAAACGAGATAATGTAGGTAGAGATAGCTTCACTACTGCCCAGGTGTTATGTCAAACTGAATCATATTTAATCTTTCAGTTATAGCTTATTAAAAGTCGATATAAAAGTGTAGCTGTTAAACAAAACCAGGTATTGTTTTAATTTTATTGTAATTTGATCAACTCTATGTTCAATATCCTGGATAAAGGTGTAAATATTTTGTCTATTTTTGTATAGTTATAATATTCATGTCCTGTATATTTACTTCAATAATCATTATACTATGTAAATAAAAAATAAATGTATATTTTGTATTTTCTTCACAAGTTTACCCTGAAAGGTAGTAGCTTACCTTGCTTTGTGCGTGTAGTGTCTTGCCCTGATTGATTAGACTATGGCCACATTTATTTAAGCTACACCATAGTGTACAACTGATACGGCATACCTCGATGCTCAAATAAACGTTAACAGTTCTCTCACTCATCAACTGTTGACTGGGTCTCTGTCCTTACTCTATTCTTCTCCTCTCACTTGTACACTTTCTGTTATCTGCTCCTCCCATCTCTACTATCTCATGTACTCCCTGTACTCTTTCCCAGATAACTTCACTCCTAATCCTGTTTCTCCTCGTGACAGCTAACATGCTCTCCTGGTCTCTCTTACATTCACTGTCCATGTTTCTACTACATAATATGTGACAATAGGTACAAAGTACGCCCTGTATAACACTTCTCTTCTCCACAGCAGGTCTCTTACACAAATATAGAACAACTCTCTACAGCAGGTCTCTTACACACCTATAGAACAACTCTCCATAGCAGGTCTCTTACACAAATATAGAACAACTCTCTACAGCAGATCTCTTACACACCTATAGAACAACTCTCCATAGCAGGTCTCTTACACACCTATAGAACAACTCTCCATAGTAGGTCTCTTACACACCTTTAGAACAACTCTCCATAGCAGGTCCCTTACACACCTTTAGAACAACTCTCCATAGCAGGTCTCTTACACACCTATAGAACAACTCCCCATAGCAGGTCTATTACACGCCTATAGAACAACTCTCCGTAGCAGGTCTCTAACACACCTATAGAACAACTCTCCATAGCAGGTCTCTTACACCACCTATAGAACAACTCTCCATAGTAGGTCCCTTACACACCTTTAGAATAACTCTCCATAGCAGGTCTTTTACACACCTATAGAACAACTCTCCCTAGCAGGTCTCTCTTACACACCTATAGAACAACTCTCCCTGGCAGGTCTCTTACACACCTATAGAACAACTCTCCCTAGCAGGTCCCTTACACACCTATAGAACAACTCTCCCTGGCAGGTCTCTTACACACCTTTAGAACAACTCTCCCTAGCAGGTTTCTTACACACCTATAGAACAACTCTCCATAGCAGGTCTCTTACACACCTATAGAACAACTCTCCATAGCAGGTCTCTTACACACCTATAGAACAACTCTCCATAGCAGGTCTCTTACACACCTATAGAACAACTCTCCATAGCAGGTCTCTTACACACCTATAGAACAACTCTCCATAGCAGGTCTCTTACACACCTATAGAACAACTCTCCATAGCAGGTCTCTTACACACCTATAGAACAACTCTCCATAGCAGGTCTCTTACACACCTATAGAACAACTCTCCATAGCAGGTCTCTTACACACCTATAGAACAACTCTCCATAGCAGGTCTCTTACACACCTATAGAACAACTCTCCATAGCAGGTCTCTTACACACCTATAGAACAACTCTCCATAGCAGGTCTCTTACACACCTATAGAACAACTCTCCATAGCAGGTCTCTTACACACCTATAGAACAACTCTCCATAGCAGGTCTCTTACACACCTATAGAACAACTCTCCATAGCAGGTCTCTTACACACCTATAGAACAACTCTCCATAGCAGGTCTCTTACACACCTATAGAACAACTCTCCATAGCAGGTCTCTTACACACCTATAGAACAACTCTCCATAGCAGGTCTCTTACACACCTATAGAACAACTCTCCATAGCAGGTCTCTTACACACCTATAGAACAACTCTCCATAGCAGGTCTCTTACACACCTATAGAACAACTCTCCATAGCAGGTCTCTTACACACCTATAGAACAACTCTCCATAGCAGGTCTCTTACACACCTATAGAACAACTCTCCATAGCAGGTCTCTTACACACCTATAGAACAACTCTCCATAGCAGGTCTCTTACACACCTATAGAACAACTCTCCATAGCAGGTCTCTTACACACCTATAGAACAACTCTCCATAGCAGGTCTCTTACACACCTATAGAACAACTCTCCATAGCAGGTCTCTTACACACCTATAGAACAACTCTCCATAGCAGGTCTCTTACACACCTATAGAACAACTCTCCATAGCAGGTCTCTTACACACCTATAGAACAACTCTCCATAGCAGGTCTCTTACACACCTATAGAACAACTCTCCATAGCAGGTCTCTTACACACCTATAGAACAACTCTCCATAGCAGGTCTCTTACACACCTATAGAACAACTCTCCATAGCAGGTCTCTTACACACCTATAGAACAACTCTCCATAGCAGGTCTCTTACACACCTATAGAACAACTCTCCATAGCAGGTCTCTTACACACCTATAGAACAACTCTCCATAGCAGGTCTCTTACACACCTATAGAACAACTCTCCATAGCAGGTCTCTTACACACCTATAGAACAACTCTCCATAGCAGGTCTCTTACACACCTATAGAACAACTCTCCATAGCAGGTCTCTTACACACCTATAGAACAACTCTCCATAGCAGGTCTCTTACACACCTATAGAACAACTCTCCACAGCAGGTCTCTTACACACCTATAGAACAACTCTCCCTAGCAGGTCTCTTACACACCTATAGAACAACTCTCCCTAGTAGGTCTCTTACACACCTATAGAACAACTCCCTAGCAGGTCTCTTACACACTTATAGAACAACTCTCCATAGTAGGTCCCTTACACACCTTCAGAACAACTCTCCCTAGCAGGTCTCTTACACACTTATAGAACAACTCTCCATAGTAGGTCCCTTACACACCTTTAGAACAACTCTCCCTAGCAGGTCCCTTACACACATATAGAACAACTCCCTAGCAGGTGTCTTACACATCTATTGGACAACTCTCCCTAGCAGGTCTCTTACACACCTATAAAACAACTCTCCCTAGCAGGTCTCTTACACACCTGTAGAACAACTTTCCCTAGCAGGTCTCTTACACACCTATAGAACAACTTCTCATAGCAGGTCTCTCACACACCTAAAGGACAACTCTCCCTAGCAGGTTTCTTACACACCTAAAGGACAACTCTCCCTAGTAGGTCTCTTACACACCTATAGAACTCCATAGCAGGTTTCTTACACACCTAAAGGACAACTCTCCCTAGCAGGTTTCTTACACACCTAAAGGACAACTCTCCCTAGCAGGTCTCTTACACACATATAGAACAACTCCCTAGCAGGTCTCTTACACACCTATAAAACAACTCTCCCTAGCAGGTCT
>CABEEJ010003068.1:74099-91923 GCA_901482245.1 Timema douglasi | reverse complement strand
GTACTCCAACATCCTCATTACATGACCATACCACCTCAGTCTTGCTTCCTCTACTATCTCATGTACTCCAACATCCTCATTACATGCCTATACCACCTCAGTCTTGCTTCCTCTACTATCTCAAGTACTCCCTGTACCCCCACTAGTTCCCGGATAACTTCATTCCTAATCCTGATTATCCTTATTAAAAAAGCTTGAAGTTTTTGAGAGCCTAGCTATGTAATTATCACATTCCTACTTTACACATGTGTCAGATGGTAATTATCTGGTGAACAAACTTATTTGTGGGTGGTAAACCTGGATTTATGAAACTGGAATCCATTTATTGGAGTCAAGTGGTGGATTCGTCTCTGGTCGTCTGTTAAATTACTTGTCACAATAAAGGGATTCCGAGCTATTCATGTCTAAATTAGGGATTATGGATGCCCTTTATATATTTTATATATTGTATATGTGCTAACCCATTTTCATTGGGATTAATTTATGAATTACGCTTTAATTTCTTCTCTCTCTATATATGTATTGATTTAAGAAATATTAATAATTAGTTTTACAACCCAGTGCAATTTTTGCTTCTATATTCAGAAATAGTGGGAAAAGAAATTTCGGCCGGTTAAATGAAAAGACAAAGAAAAAAGAAGAGAAAAACATATCGAAAGGATCAATATAGTAGGCAATACTTGAGAGCTACTAAAAATATTCTTAGAGCTACTTTCTGTGTCTACAAATAAATTATTTGTGTTTGAATGAAAAATGTCTTAACTCACCAAGAAAGCTCGTAGAGGGAATTTAAAAATTGATTACATTCTAGTTTATGAATATTAACGTCCTGTTTCTTTGTGAAAAGGATTTTAATTGTCTTACATACATACTACATCAAACATAAGTCAAAATTGTACTTATTTTCAGAAAATATCTATGCAGATAAATAAATTAATAGTTATAAAGTTTTAAAAAAAAACAATATTTTAACTAATAGCCCACAATATTACCAGATAATTTTATACTTATAATAATTTTAATAAAAATCCTCTTTTAGGTTGATATCTACAAATCATTGAAACATTAATTAAAGATGGCCAATTACACTAATTACAAACGTAAAAGTACACTAATTTTTTCTATTGTAAAAAATGTTAAGATTGTGATACTGTAAACGTCATTGTTATCGAATGATGCAGGTTTCACCCAGTATATAAGTGGAATGTAGTTATTTATATGTTGATTGATTGTTAATGAACATGTATTACCATGCTCATATATTATACATATAAACACATGTGTTTTTGTGAGTGCAGCTACATGGCACTAAATATATATATATTAGATATTTGCATTTATGTGGTTTTTACTGTACCTACCCTAGTGATGGAAAAATAACATGTATTTAATCAAATCTAGATTGAATTTCATTTAAATAAATTTTAAATCACTAACCAGATCTTCCTATTAATATATAAAGTGACAGTAATAGGAAACAGCGTCTTCTAAGTTTTCTCCTTAACTTTCTAGAGCGTCTATTAGCGGTACTTAAGCTTCTAATGACAACATTTTTTTTATCAAATCGGATGGAGAGGACATAATTGGAACATCAGAGATGTTGCCGTGTTGTCTTAAAAGCTTTCCAGATGACTTAATTTTCGTCAAAGATTTTGTATCCTATACAATTTTTAATTTTTTTTAATTTGCACTAGATATTTGCAATTATTTCCGCTAATAGGGTAGAGTTAAAAAAAGGGTAAATTTGTGTGTACAGAGTGTGGGATAAACCCCCCATAAATACACCCAGCAGGTTTTGAAACCCAACCTTACCGTCACCGTCAAACCATTTTAGACAAGCTCAACTTTTGATTAAAACATGGCATTGTAAGTACAGTGTACTCTACACTATAACACAAAAATATATATTAAAATCTTTAGTTTTTTATTTTGATTTATTGATACTTTAACATTGATTGGTTTTCATTCTTGTGGTATCAATGATTACTCCAAAACATCAAAGATATTTAGTTTTAAGCAAACACATATTTTCAGATGATATTCTGATGGAGTGATGGTGAATAAATAGAAAAATGACTCCGCGACAAGGATTTGAACCCTGATCATCAAACTTTACGCACCAACCGCTCTACCGACTTGTGCAGAGTTTCCTCGACTCTTTTGTATGTCCGTGCGCGCGGTCGCGGCTGGTTTCGAGGTTCAGGCCCAGAGCTCGTTGTGCCACTCTCGGTTCCGGACTTGTTGAGAGCACGTTGGAGACATTGCGAAGTTATCGTCGGCACAGAGATGAGGTTTCTTGACGTACAGTTGTGTAACCGAATCAACCGAGGGGTCGAATTAGAGCTCTGAATAAAGATTTGAGTGCCTTCTTGGTACAACCCCTTCATAACGACTCGTGCTGTGCCCAAGTCTGGTTTGTGAACCCCTACTATCGACACCGGTGTAAATGGGGGCCGACACGAGTTGTCTCCCGTAATGTCAGAAGGGCCCACGACAGGTGTGGACACAAGACTGTGTAATCTGGAATCTCCTCGTGGGTTTATATGGTAGGTGTATTGATGTATTGATGTGCAGCTCCTATCTCCTTCGCTGACAATATTACATTGGATTCTTTCTTGGAATCCTTCAATAGAATCCAATATTATTTATCCTATCTAGGATGAGAACAGGATCATCAAACAGACCCTAAAGTTTAGAAAACCGCCCAAGCTAAATATTTGTCAACTATTGCGTATTTAAACCAAATAACTCTAGCGCTCAGCAAAAGAATTTTTAATCGACCGAAGAAAGTTACATTCTTCAACAATTAAGTTTACACCACTGCAGAAAAATTCCTGTTCAGTCTACTACTTCTTGACGAAGATACCATGTGTCATCGAAATAATTAAGTGTTTATGTACTTTTATCTGAGCTCTGTTTTCTACAATTCTATGATATATTTTAATAATAATAATAATATTTAGCACCGCGTCTTACTACCCGTTTGGGTTATACGCTTTAAGTACTAATTACTCTAATGGATTAGGAATTGGGAAGGTTGAATTAGAGGAAGTGAACCCGCATTTGCGTGGAGGGAGAGTGGAAAACCATTTAGTAAAAACCACCCCCAGTTCACCCGACCGAGATTCGAACCTCGATCTCCGCGTCCTCAGCATTCAAGCTCAACACGACAAGCGCATTAGCCAACTACGCCACCGAGGCGGGTAGGTTATATTTTCAATGACATAATAAATGTTATTATTATTATTATTATTATTAGCACCGCGTCTTACTACCCGTTCGGGTTATACGCAATTAAATGTTATTAAAAACAGTTTAAAGCATTTTTATCTTTGCGCCAATAAATTATTTTTAAAGTGCATTAATACCAACTTGACACTTCACTGAAATGATTATAGTACTCTCTCGACCATTCCAGGTTGCGGATTAGTCGGGACGGTAATTTGTAGCTATTTAATAATATTTAAATCTAAGGCCTGCTCTACACGATACTTTAAAACTGACCGCCGATGTACATTCCAGTAAAACTTAGTGCTAAATTTGTCATTCACATATTAAGTGTAGACATCATTTTGTGTTTGAATGTACATGTCATTATACGGAAGTGGGGACATCTGCTTTAAACAAAAAAATGACTATTCTATTCGGGCGTATTCAGCGTTTATTTTTGAGGCATAGCACATCACTGGGTTTGAGTTTTTTTTTAAATTCAGGTCAAATTTTTTTCTCTACTACGATGAATAATCAAAAATCTACTGTATCTTGAATACTTTCAGAAATCTCGCTGTTTAAAGATTTTCAAAATCTTCAGAGGATCTCATTGTACCAAAAATTATTTACTTTGCTTATTGCTTCTATTTGTGCTAAACGCAATGCTATAGTAACACAATTCTTCCAACATTTGTAGAGTTACCCATTTGGAGAGCTGTTTAACATCTCAAACTCATAAACAGCCTTTTTCACTTTCATGTATAACGTTGTCACCTTCACTCTTTCTGGCAGAGGGTGAGACTTGAAAAGAAACTTCAAAAGGACCAAATGTGTTTCCAATATTCAAATTTATTTAATTTTCTTTTTTTAAATACATTGTTTACTTAGTAACAAAATATACAGCATCATATATAAAATAATTTCCCTTAATAACATATATAAGCACACACACAAAACTATTTATAAATTTGTTTCCAAGATTTGTTTTGGTGAAATTAACACTTTTGTAACATTGTTTGATAAAACTTGAGTTCATGAACCCAAGATCTAGTATTATCTAGTTTTGATCCCTTCCACTCAATTCGACGCGTCGAGTAAAGTTGAAATATGTTCCAAATGATGGTATTTTTTATAAAGATATATTTGGAAAAGGTGTGAAAAGGTCACTTTTTCGCCCAACTTTTGTAGTTATTAGAATTGACGTTTTTCCAAACTAGCTCAAACTTGATAAATATTAGAGATTTTTTTTTAACCAACGTGTCTTAATACCTGTTTGGGTTATACACTTACGTTCCAATAGGGATTATGAAGGTTGAATTTAGAGGAAGTGTGATTGTATTTGCATGGAGGGAGTGTGGAGAACCGCATAAGAAAAACCATCCTAAGCACACCCGACTGGGCGAACCCTGATCCCCCTATCTTTGGCAGTCCAGTCGACTGCGAGAGTAGCGCCCTAGACCATGCAGCCACCGAAGCGGATGTTGAGAAATGTTAGTTTTCAAAGCTTCGCATACTAACCATCAATCTTTCCAAAATTTATTGAACCCAATCATTTGTTATCCTCTGTTTCAAATGTGTTCTTAAATATTTTTATCAATCACACATTTATTCAAATTTTTATTGATTGGTAGCCTCAAGACAACAGCATTAAGTCCACATAGTTATATTATTTCAAATCTGTGAGTAATTGAACATTTACAATACTTTATTTTATATATAGCCCACACCCTGATAGTCATCTAATATTTAAAAAGTTTTTTTTTACATCATAAGCTTGGAAATTAAAATATAAATTAAATCAGTGAAAATACTAAAAATTAAGTGTTTGGCCTGTTAGGAAAGGTATCTAACCTTAAAACCAGATGGTTTGTATTACGGTCTTTTATCTTTACAAGGTATCACTGGTCTCCAACTTACTTTTCATATCCCTAATTATAATAATTTTTATTAATATTTTTACTAAAGATGAAATGCATATAAACTGAACAGGTAATACGACGTGGTAGAGAAAAACAACAACTAGATGAACAAATCAATATTATTTCAATCTAGAAACAAGTGGTTCTTTCAGCCTTTAACAATAATAATAAAGTTGAGTAATTTAAACAAATTAATTAAATTATTATAAAATATATCTTCTATTTATGTTCTTTGTTAATAGAGGGATTAAATTCCTTTTCTTTTTTGTAGTGAAATTTATATTTTAGACTGTAAATTCTAAAAGTGTTAGAAACATTTAAATGTACAAAAAATAATATTCGACTCAACTTATAAAAGAGCTAAGTACAAGGCAACAATAGTGGAAAAGTGGATTATATCCCCCACTATCCACTATACAGTAATAATATTTTATCTGAATATTTAGTATAATGTTTGTAATAAAACATTATCTGGTCCCATAACTTGATTTCTTGATATTCCTATGTACAGTGAAACCTGCCTTAAACAGAATCGCAAGGGTACATGATTTTTTTCTTCTTCTAAAGCCAGGTATCTGTTTGGTGAAGGTGTATTAACATGCGTATAATTGAGATAAAATAAATACTGTACTCATTTATTTATTCACACGATAATTTGTCATTATTGAGCAAAATTTCTGGAAGTGGGAACAACAAATGAATTTCAACACAGGTAAAAGCTGGATTACACAGTTGATTGACAAGTCACTGGGAAGAACAGAGATAAAAAATCAAGAGGCAATTACAGTAAAAAGTCCTCTAAAGAAGGTAAACAAAAGAACTACAAAGGAGAAAAGAAATATACCTGATTTTACATTTCCCCCAACTTATCTTAAAATAATCAGAGAAAACAAAATTCTGTAGAATGTAAAGGATGCCTAGAATTTTTCCCGACCATGTACTCAGGAACATTAGAAATTTTTCGTATATGGGCATATATTTTGATTTCCATTTCTGTGTTGGGCGGTTTTGGTTTAATCCAGTAAATTAAACATGTTTTTCAGCTTTAAGGTCATGGGACTGGAAACTATTTCAGTCTTCAAGACAAATTTCTGTTTAATAAATGGTCCATTTAAGGCAAGTTTCACTGTATAGTTAAAACTACTTTATACTTAAATAAAGAAAACCCCCATTATAAATTAATGAACGGGAGACTATAAAACTATCACACAAGTATAATAAATATTTAAGAAAACTAAACAATATATACTTTTGGTTTTACATTTTTTGAAACATTTTGTATCACTCATATGTAGTACAGAAAATGCCAAGATGAAAATAATATTTTAAAAAAAATATGAAAACATAATTTAACAAGATGAAGGTCCCCAGGGGTACAAAATAGGCTCCACATTCAAACAAAGATACCGGACTATTTATTCCTTTTTTCCTAAACCGGGTTTTCTTCTTTTGTTACTTATCTTTAATTTATCTTTTATATTTCCCAACTTTATATGTATTAAAATAGCGAGTAGTCACCTAAATGATAAATTGCAAAGACAGCTTTCTTGTTTGTTCAAATAACAAGCTCTGTACACCCCAAAACAATATGTGAGGGGTGAAAAATATTACGTCGAGTCAAAACGATCTGCAGCAGGCTAGTATCAATACATAAAAAAAACTGATACAATAGTATAATGTTATCAATATTGACTGCAAAATATAGGAGTGTTTTTAAAGGTGCTCCAAATACTATTTGTAAAAAACAATCAAGGTATATACAGTAGCCGCATGGCTTCTTTGGTGCTGACTGACAGATCACAGCTGACTTATAACAGTCAACATTTAGTTATATCCCTAAATTTTGACTGTCAAAAGTGACAGCTGCTAAAACACATGTTTTTGCAGATCATATGGTTCGGCGTAGGGATACATAATTTTGTCTGGTAACTTTTTAAAGCTATCAGTCAGCACCAAAGAATCCATGGGGCTACTGTAGTAAAGTTCAGCAACAATTCAAACCATTTGTGACTTTTGTGCAAATTTACAACTCAACACCTATTTTTTTTATAGAAACCTCAAATACTTTATCACAACATGAACCCTATCATATTAATTACCTTATAATCACCCATTAAATTATATATATGCTTCTAACTCGTGGACAATTAACCCCCCTCCCCCCCATAACACATGACACGAAAAGAAATACAATCTTTGGATACAAAATCAGCTATCAGCAGGGATCACCTTTCTTTGAAATTACCCTGATTTAAATATAGTGATTGGCGAATGAAAAAGAAGGTTACACTGAAGTAATATTCGGGCATTTAAAATATTTTAAATTGGTTTCATTGGCTTCTTTGCATCGTGGATAGCATTGAACAAATAAAATAAGTTTTAAATAAGCACACCCCAGTGACAGGTTTGGATATTATCTTAATTTAATTTGTTACAATGATACACAACAAGTTATGCAGAATGTGTAGTTGTCACACAACAATAATAGTTGATGATGAGTCAATAATTTGTTACAATGATACACAACAAGTTATGCAGAATTGTGTAGTTGTCACACAATAATAATAGTTAATGAGCAATCAAAAATTTGTTACAATGATACACAACAAGTTATGCAGAATGTGTAGCTGTCACACAATAATAATAGTTAATGATGAATCAATAATTAAAAGTAATTCAAACTTGTAAAATGTTTTCAAAATAATATATAGCACTTTTTAATTTAGAGTACTACTCTTAAAATATTACTGTTCATAGAAAAAAAACCCACCTCTTTGCTGAAATTAGATATTTGAAAAATATACTTGGACAAGAATTTTAAACTCTGGGTATAAGTTAAAACAAAGGTATGGGGTTTGAGCACCTGTTAAAGCCAATTTCTCAAATATATAACATGGTCTAAAAATTTGAATACAATGCATCTATTTGAAAGTTGATGATTATGTGGTACCTTTGTTTGTCCATTTTTATTAATGAGTTTCAATGTCCTGAAAATTACATTGATAGGAGCCAATGAAATTAACTATAACCTCATTTATAATGCACCCAACTGTTACCGTTATTAAGAAACTGACCTATCCTGTGCATAAACATCCCTTTTGTTCAAACAAAACAAAGCTACTGATTGGCTGGAGTGTAGTACATCGAATCCAGAAAGAACCGAGTGAAATCTCCAACAATTGACCGGTCCGGTATTTTCTGGGCCATCCCATACATTGCCAGCTGCAATCAACAATAATCATTACATTTCTTAACGTTCAATAACAGGGTGTCTACTGTCCACAAAATTCCATCGAATGTTAACCTTGTCCTTGGTATCACAGTAAAAACAATCCGGCAACTCACGGCTAGCACATGGTATCATGGGTAATGCATGGCGCAACTTGACTTTTGTGACCTTTTTTTGAAATTATTGACTTTTCCATGACTTTCGTGACCCAATAGAAATCCTGAATAAACATGAGAAGAGTCAAGAACCCCCACATATTTGTCAGAACGTTCATTGGTTCGGGAAGTATAGCAATAAATACACAACAAATTACAAAACAAATCTTCGAGACACGACAAACTATGACCAAGCTATGGTGGTAACTGACTTTTTCAAACATATATGTCATCGACATCACCATCAACTGTTTCCAAACTGTGGTCAGACCAGTTTAGTAAAATGCCTCCATCTTCCTCCACAATTACATCATTAGTCAACCTTTAATTGCTTCTATTCTTCCCCTCTCACTTAAACACTTTCTATTATCTGCTCCTTCCATCTCTCTACTATCTCGTGATCTCCCTGTACTCCCAAATCTTTCCCGAATAACTTCATTTCTAATCTTGTTTATCCTCGTGACAGCTATCAATGCTACTATTACATTTGTATCGTCAACTAAAATATCTCGGTGAAAAAAAAGATTGCCAGTATAGGGTGATTGTTAACTTTGTGCCTCAACTAAAATAAGACACTATATAGTTTTAAAACAAACTACACATAAAGAAAGTTTGCAATGAAGAGCCCAACTTATTTCTCCTCCCCTTTCTTCCTTAGAGTTTCACATTTTTCTGCACACCCCAGAGCAAGGAAAAACACCCTCAGCACATCCGACCGAGATTTGAACCTCGATTTCACCAAAATTGGCGGTCTAGTCTACTGCGAGAGTATCGCTTTAGACCACGCGAACACCGAAGTCGGTGAGAAAATTTGAACGATGACATAAGTTTTCTTATGTGATCGCCACAAGATCGACCAATTGCTAATCACTGCTTTGGACAGTGGACAAAAACTTGTAAAATTTAAATAAACATGATTTTTAAAAGTTTCAAAAAAAATTACCTTTCCATCAACTTCTTTGCCTGGATCTTTCATGATCAGAGCCACTTCTTCTTCCACGTCGGCTATGAAACGATCCGCTACTCCGTTCATTGTGTGCATGTAGGTAACGCACAGGTGAATTCTGAAACAAACAATCAAAACCAAATAGATACTTTATTAGGAAATTCATATGCATGGCTAAATTTTATAATAATAGCTCATTATAAACTGTTTCCAGCCCGTGGCCGGGTCAGTTTAGTAAAATGCCTCCATCTTCCTCCTTTAATTAAATACTAGGAGTAGTGACATGCAATACAAGAATTCCTACCTTGTGGGTGCCGCTCAGCTTCTCCTACTCAATCCTGATCTCACCCCAAGTGGTGTACCCCGGGATCTGAGTAGCCTGGTCTAGGTTGGGTTGAACCCAGGGGAAACCAGGTCGGGAGCTGACAAGAGACTGGCCAACGAGCTTGGAACAGAGTCTAGCCAGCTGGGAAATAGAGGGTTGGTGATAATGAGCTAAGTCACCATCAGCACCCATAGACTCAGTTACAGAAGGTTATCGCCAAAAGAAGGTCCACCCGAGGACCTACAAGTGGCAACCCCACTACTCAGATTTAGGCCGGTGGTCGAAACAAACCTATACGCGAGAAAACTTAGTGAAATGCCACGTGTAAAATTAATTTTAAAATATTTTGATATTCATTTTAATGTGCTAGTAAAAGTTCATAAAAAAACAGGTCCGGCTAAATTTCTGTGTATATTTGCATATTCCCATCCTTAAAATATGTCTTACCTACCCTTCTGGATATTGAAGTGGGTTTAAGTTCCATCCCCTAGTTGTAAGAGCGTCTGATAATCTGTAGATGTGAAAAACTTTCGAACCAATCGCAATAACTGATGTGGCCGGAGAACCAAAGATAAACAAACCGTCTATTTCTCGTAACCTGTAAAAATAAAATTTCAAGTTTCAAATTATGACATCAATGAATTTATATTATTATAACTAAGAGTTTGTGTATCTGTGTGTCTATCGGTCATGAGCGTTGCGCAATACCTACTAAACGCAGAGGTATGAAATTTTAAAACCAAAATCCCATGTGCACGAACATGGGCACCTCAACACAGGAATTTTAAAGTTTGGAGTTGATATTTTTGAACTAATTTAAAACGGATTTGGAAAAAATAATATGATTATTTTATTTTTCTTGTCTGTCTGAAGTAAAGAAAAACTTTGCTAGGGGTAATCCATTGCATAGTTATCACGGGCAAGGAAAGTTTTTAATTTTACAGTTTAAAATAGATTAGATTAAAAATTCGCTCTAAGGTCTAATGGGCATGTTTACGTTTGTGCTGTTCACGAGAGCTGAGAGTCGGAGGCGGGGCGGGGCGAGTAACAAGTTCACTTCATTACGACAAAAGAGGTTTACTGATTTTATGAACATGCCAAATAACTACCCTAAAATATGATTTTTCCATTATTTTTTAAAAGCAAAACAAACTGAATGAATTTATGCATTGTTTCTTTTAGCTACTTTGTACTATCACAATACATTTTGTTTTAAAATTATTATTATTATTATTATTTTCCCTTTTGTTCGGATTAACCAGATTTACGGATTAAAGTGACTCTACTGTATATATATTATTGTTAGCACCGCGTCTTACTACCCGTTCGGGTTATACGCACTTACGCTAATGTGTAATGGTAGGGTGATTGTGAGATGAAATGGAGGACCTACAGCTTAACGTGGAATCCGAACCACGGTGGAGGCCTGGCATTCCACACATTCACAAGATGTCTTGTCAGAGGTGAAGGAAGGGTTTGGTAATCAGATAAATCTGTGCCGGGACCGAGGATTGAACCTCGGCCGCCAGCACAGTACTGTATATATAAAACACAAAGAAAGATATTATATGGAACTATATGGGTGAAAAATTTGAAATATACATATTTTTTCAAATTCTTCAAGCATATAGTTCCATATAATATCTTTGTGCTTTATGTCTCTCTTAATATGAATATATATATATATATATATATATATATTCCCCTACAAATTAAAACAACGTGTAACTGTGAAATGAAGTAAGAAGTGTTTTTGTTCCTATTTAGACCTAACCTAACTCTCCTTACAGGTTGTCTTTCTTCAATATCACTCACTTCACATTGCTGTACAGTGTTTCACACTAACTACATTTCCGAGCCATAAGCCATTAATTAGTTTTTATTATAACTACAAATATAATAAAGTAAACATGATAATTTAAAATATATAATTCCTGGAATCACACAATGGTGCCAGAGACAAGCTACCATGTAACATTTAAGTAGCCTTTTATAAAAATTTAGAGGTATCGAAAATAAGTATTTTATTATTATTATATTTAGCACCGCGTCTTACTACCCGTTCGGGTTATATGCTTTAAGTACTAATTACTCTAATGGATTAGGAATTGGGAAGGTTGAAATAAAGGAAGTGAACCCGCATTTGCGTGGAGGGAGAGTGGAAAACCATTTAGGAAAAACCACCCCCAGTTCACCCGACCGAGATTCGAACCTCGATCTCCCTGTCCTCAGCAGTCGAGCTCAACACGACAAGCATGTTAGCCAACTACACCACTGAGGCGGGTAATAATAAGTATTTTAAATGATAGAGTAGGACACAAAAACAATATTGTCGATAAATCTTGAAAAGACGAAAGGAACCTCCACACTTTGTCTAGCCGGGTCTCGCAAACAACAATCTGTGAAATAAACTAGAGAACTGCTTTCATTCACTCACCGTTTATCAATACGCTTTGTAGTCTCGACAATTTTTTTTGTGGCGTCAACATAGCCATTCAATCCGAAAGACACCATTGTGGCCCAACAAGCTGCTATGATTCCTGAAAAAAAAAAAAAAAGGCATACACGTTTACTTTTTTTAGAAAACTTTAACCAAATCAAACACACGCATCCATTTCAAAAAAAAATTTTATTTGAGTTATTTAACGTGAACTTTCTGAACTGACTGATCATATCAGCTACATGAACTATAAACTAATCTAAATCTAGAAGAGACACAACCCTCAGACCCTTGTCCATCAATTCATTGATGATAAAGAGGAAGCCTCAATTTCACCGATAGTAAATATCTCAGCCATGCGGGGAATTGAACCCAGGACATTTAGAGTTCAATAGACAGGCAAGCTACCAAATGAGCTAATGTGTTGGACTAAAAAAACAAAAAAAGTTCAGGAGCAGAGAAATTTGTATATAAATACATCCACAAATATTTCCACGTCAAGGCCACAATAAATCTTTTCCGCTTTACTGATACGTTTGCCGAAAATAGAAAGCAGAATCTGCCTCAATGATGCAGCAATTCACACGCTGAATGATGACCCATGATGCACTGCAACGCTAGATTAAAACAGCTGACTATCAACATATTTTAGATCATTCTCCCGATGTATGTTTTCAAATTATAGCGCTGTGTCGGGGCTCAATCCAATACATCGATACCAGCTTTACATTGACGGGTTATTTACAAATCTCCTCACAACGGACAACGGAGCTGTCTGCTCGCTTCTAGCTCTACAGCGCATGCGCACTGATATGGGATGGTTGGTTCTCCCGTGACGAACATCTCGGGCAGAGTGGACTAAGAGGAGATGAGTTGAACTTTAGCATAACCGCTCGCACCGATTAGGCGGAAATCTTGTGATTGGCTTAGTAACTCATCACGTGACCACGTTTCTGTTCTGCAAATGTGTGAATCCACAGCTAGTATGTTGGTTACCCCTTACACTTATGCAGTTATTTTTGAAGAAAATAAAGAGAGAAAGACGAAGGAGAGATACTGAGCATTAAGAGAGCGTGAGCTTTCTTTGGAGAAAACTGGTCCCGACAATCCAATGCAAAATAGTGACATCCTCATCCAGTATCGACGTTTCAACACTGAGGTTGTGTTTCAATTAACTATATTTATATAAGTCTTACTGGGGAAAAGTAGATAGTAGTTGAGAATAGCATTCTAAAGGAAAACCAAAGGATGGTTTTCACAATATCCAGTCGAGCTTTTCTCTGTTATCTAGAACTAAATAACTTTTATCAAAATGTATCACCTATTTAAAAAAAAAAAACTTTGTTAATTTGTGATGTACATAACAGCTTTGAATGTCAATAATTGAACATTAATGAGTATTTTAGGTGTCGTTGTTGTTATTTCCAAAGCCTTGCAATTAGTTTTTGACCGAATTTTCAAAAGCTTTGTACAACAAACTTAGTTTCTGCGACGTGTATCTTATTATTGATTGAATATTACAAAACGAGTTGTTAAGTTTACCTCCTGCCCTGGAACCGTTGACGGTCGGTGACCCGTAGACTCCGCCAGGCCAGTCCGTCGTCACGCAAAACTGATGGTGTCGGTATTTCGGCTCAGAGTACAAAATCACCGATGAACCTTTGGGGGCAAATCCGTACTGTTGGTAAAAAGGGGATGCAACAGAATCAATAACTAGACATGCACATTAAAAAACCTTTCTTTAATAATTAGCACAAGTATTTTTTTTTAAACTCATTGGCATATTTCTTGTTCCTACTTTGAATATTAAAAAAAAATATATATCTTATCTAACATTTCAAAAGTATTAAGATTTGAAAAATTGAGCCAAGGCACATGTGATAATTTTTTTTTTAAACATTACCATATTAAAATATATATATATATATATATAATATGCTGTAATGACTCTTTCATGACTTGTTGAAAATTAAACATTTACAGGGGGGTAAAAGTTGTCAAAAATGTAATTAAACTTTAATTCATTTTAGCACCGCATCTTACTATATGTTCGGATTATACACTCATGCACTAATAACGCTAATGGTCGTAGAGATAAAGTAAGACGCACACACTTAATTTTGTTTATTTTTTTTGTAAGTTGGTCGTCGCATCGAGACGATCGACTACAAATAATCATCGAAGGCAGAATGCAAAACTAAATCGGTAAACGGATCAAATTGGTACCTTATGAGTGTCGGCAGAAATGCTAGTGACGCCAGGAACACTAAAATCAAAAGGGGGGAGCTTGTACCCCGCTTGCTCCATGAAAACCACCAGAAAACCCCCTAAGCAAGCGTCGACGTGGACAGGGATGTTATATTGTCGCCCCAGCGCTGCTATCTCCTCAATATCGTCCATTGTTCCGTACGGGAAGTTGGGGGTGGAGCCCACCAGCTAAAATAAAACACAGAGGGATTATCAATCAATCTTCCGTTATTATTTTTTAATAAGAGCCACCTATGATGAGACAAACAAAGAGTTGCAAAGACACGGAGAGTTTGTTAAAGTTGTATTTATAAAGCATCCTATCAGTAGATTATTATTATTATTATTATTAGCACCGCGACTTACTACCCGTTCGGGTTGTACACACTTACGCTAATGCGTAATGGTAGGGTGATTGCGAGATGAAATGGAGGACCTACAGTTTAACGTGGGATCCGAACCACGGTGGGGGCCTGGCATTCCCCATATCAGATAAATCCGTGCCAGGACCGAGGATTGAACCCCGGCCGCCAGCACAGAAGTCTGACACCTTACCCCTAGACCGCCAGGTCATCCTATCAGTAGAGCCCTTACCTGTTCACTAAGTGCAAGTGAGCTATATCGATTGAGTGGCCGCCATTGTTGGTAATTATAGTGATAACATTTGTGGATAGAGGGTATAATGTGGTCAGCACAAATAGCCCTACAGCCATTTATCTCAGTTTTCTAAATTGGAAGTGCTAATTATTTATTCAAGTGGCTCCTCATTCTAGATACACTGCTTCACAGATAAATTTTGTAAGCGCCGGGGATCGAACCCGAGACATCTAGTTTTGTAGCCAGGTTCTGGTAACTAGAACAGTAAGGTACGATAAAATTAAAAATTAACCATTTTTTTTCTCCTAACCCAAACCTATTTCTTACTCAAAAAATATTTGACTAACCAAAATAGTATTTCTACCGATGGCTCTTCTCATGGCGTTGATGTCTGCTCTGTAGTGAACTGGGTCAACGGGAGTGTGCGTTATGCGGATACCGAAATACAATCCGGCCTTGTCGAACGCCGGGTGTGACGTGGTCGGCAGGATGATCTCGGGATGCTTGATCCCCCACTCTGAGCGGGCGTAGTCCCTGTACGCCTTACACGCCATTAAGATGGACTCCGTGCCGCCGGTTGTCATCTGACGGCGGAACAGAGATATCAGAATTTATAAACAATTGTTTCTGGTGATCTAAAACCGCAGTCCACAGCCTACAGCCCAGCGAATGATTTTTACCTGGTCCTCAAAAAGACTTAAAACAAACAAACAATGAGAAACACTAAAGTTGAAATATTTTTTGCTCGAAATATTTTCAAACCAGCCCACCAATTTAAAAAGAAAATCCAATTGACCAGCAACGTCAAAAAGGTTGTCGACCCTTAGTCTAAAGGATCACGGGAACTCGGAATAGGGTCTGGCCAGTTGGCTACCAGCCGGGTGGGCCAGGTGTCGGAGGGTTGGGGATGATAATCTAAGTTATTATCAGCCTGTAGCCTCAGTTAGGGAAGGTTATCACCAAGAGAAGGTCTACCCGAGGACCTATAAGCACCATCCCTGCTATCCAGGTGTAGAGCACGACAGGTTTAGTAGGCCGGTGGCCAAAACGGACCAAAATAATCGAGAAAATAAAGTATTATTATTATTAGCACCGCGTCTTACTACCCGTTCGGGTTATATGCACTTACGCTAATGTGTAATGGAAGGGTGATTGTGAGATGAAATGGAGGACCTACAGTTTAACGTGGAATCCGAACCACGGTGGAGGCCTGGGATTCCCCACATTCACAAGATGTCTTGTCAGAGGTGAAGGAAGGGTTTGGCAATCAGATAAATCTATGCCGGGACCGAGGATTGAGCCCCGGCCACCAGCATAGAAGTCTGACACCTTACCCCTAGACTGCCAGGTCACCTACACAATAAAGTAAAATGCCAGATTGGAAATACATCATATAATTATCAATATGTGTTTTGTTGAAATAATATTATATAGTTGTAGGGCTAATATTTTAATTAAATTTAGTTGAAAAATGACACCTGAATATGCCAATTTTGGTCGTGGATTTATCGACATTGACATGAAGGGAAGACGTAACAACATATTTGAAAATGCCACCCCTGGTGCAGGTGGTGGCTATCAAGTCCAAGTTTTGAAGGTCAGAGAGTCAAGATCACATAATCCTTTTGGTAGCATCGTCCGATAGACTAAGAGCTTACAGACTGAGACCGATGATTTTAACGTGTTTTTTTTTGGTAGTCACTCACCGTACCGCACGAGCTCGGCCCTCCGTGGAACAGGTTGGCCGTCATCCTCACCACCTCGGCCTCCATCTTACACACCCCTGGGAAGATGTCAGGATGGAGGGGGTTGGTGTAAGAGGCTAGAGTATAAACATCTGTCAGAAGTTTGATGAGGTCCGTGTTGAAATAGTAGACGGCTCCAGACACATAGCCTTCCTCCCACTTGTAGTCTCCTGCAGAGTTTGATACTTTTTAAACATTTTAACAAGAATTGTTGTAAAATTTAATATATCTGAATGTTTCAACGCAACTGTTTAGCACATCTTTTTTACTGTTTCGGGAGGCCAGGTTTCAATCCCTGCTTGGGTGGACTAGGAGATGTTTAAGTTTACTATGCGATTTTTCCCATTTTCTTTGAGAAAAAGTTATCCTCTTTAAATTTTGTTCAATTATGTTTATCTCCAAATCTAAACTCAGTTTAATTTGTAGCGTATGTAACTCGAGTTTAAGGTGTGTAAAGGTTATTAGTGGTTTATCCTAACTTAATTCTAGCTTAATCCTAACTCAATTCTAAGGCAAACATGACCAGTCCTCATTCAATTAATTTGTAAATTAAAGAACTGAAACAACCCCAATTGTATAGTGATACAATTTTATCCCTCGCCGAGAATCAAAACAGAGTGTACCTAAGAATTCCGCGCGAGTTATTTTTATAACTGTCTTACTACCAGTTTGGGTTATACGCTTAAATGTACTAACTACGCTTATGGTTTTAGGGATGAGGAAGGTTAGATTTAGAGGAAGTGTGGAGAACAATTTTGTCAAAACCACCCTCACTACACGAATTGAATATCGATCTCCCCGTCATCGAAAGTCTGGTATACTGCGAGAATAGCAATAGCGCTTAAAAGAACTTCCTCTAACATAAACCAAAAGTGGATCCTTGCATTTAAATAAAACTAGACCAACAATGTTTTTTTAAAACTCCTATTAAGTTTGGCCGCTTTACACCATAGTTAAACTACTAGCCTTTTATTAACAGTTTGGGGGAGACGACGGGGTAGAGAGGGGGGG
>CABEEJ010003068.1:50968-70838 GCA_901482245.1 Timema douglasi | reverse complement strand
AACTATGTAACCTACATTTTTCCTATCAATTAATTTTATTATTATTAGTACTATGCTAAGTACCTGTTCCGGTTATATACAAAAAACTATATTGCGATAAGGGTTAGAATAAAAGAGCATTTATGATCGACTCGGTTTATGGAAGTTGTTAAAGCAAAGGAAGCATGCAACGAGGGGGAAGTGTGGAGAAAGTTAGTGAGGATGGATTAAGTACGGAGTTGTTTTTTGAGTTGTATGCATTTTTTTGCTTATCCTGTAAGGGACTGGCATGATTATGGCTATGTCTGAATAGTCTGCACTTGTGCACCTTACTTCCACACATTAATAAAACACATTTCAGGCACCCTAAAGTTCATAAGGTGCATGAGACTTTTCAAACAGCATAGTTTAGTGCTACCTGGCGGCAGTGTTGCCAAGTCTATAATCTCTCTCTCTCTCTCTCTCTCTCTAGCAGTACATGAGCCTGAAATGGATTTTATTTTGACTGGTAGGGTACTACTTTTTGGCACTATATTGATAAGCCCTGCGATTTTCATAAAAAAATATATAACATTTTTTAGTAGATAGCAGTGCTAGAGGATATTACTTTTATAAAAAATGCTAAAATTTGATCATACAAGTGGTAAAATTATATCAAAAGTAAGTTCTAGTATCTAGATCGTACAGTTGGCAACAGCCTGGTGGCCACTTATGAAAGTAGTTTCCATGGCAACGAGGTCAATTATTGATAGTGTTTTGTTCCCTATGCGCACTCTATAGTGGTGTTATAAAATTAGAGGATGAGTGTAAGTAATAATATTTAGGGTAATTAGCAATACAAATGTAAATTGTTATTTTCCTGTTATTAAACTTCTTATATCGATAAAATATAATTCTTAAACTTTTATCTATGATTAAACATTTTTTTAAACTAAAAATATATTTAATAAAAAAAAGATTTTTATGCTACAGAAAGAATTTTTAGCCTACTGGCAAATGAAAATGAATAAACTACACAGAATTAAAAATTATTCATTTAACAGTAATAAATTCAAGTAAGCAAACCTTCTGGACGAATGGTCGAAATATATAAATTATTGAATGATAATCTTACATAAACCTATGGCTATTAAGTAAACTCATTGCTTTGTTCTTCGAGCAATTATTATCGATTTATCAGATAAGATAAAATAACAATCGAAAAGCTGGCAGAAAAGCTATACATTCACAAGTCCACAACTAAACGTTTGGAGCCAACATAAGAATAAAAAATTATACTAATTGCGAGTACGGTTCTAAAAAGTCACATGGGTAGCGCCAAAGCCCTAGTATAGCAGTTCTTCTGGAAATTTCGAGCAAATTAACTATAAAGTTACGTTTAACGAAAACTAGTGACCTATGATCGTCAACTGTAAAGTGCCACAATTTCTCTATTTGAATGGTGAATCCGGTACAATCACGAGCTGAAAAGAATGTATAGCAGCCCACATTTCGTGGGCCTGTCGAGAAACAAACACCTCGTGTGGGCAGGGCATTTCACGTTAATGAAGGCCCTTCAGTGATTCGTAAGGCTACTCGACATTGATCTCTGTGGAAAGAAGGCAATGAACTCCATGAGGACCTGGAGTAGATTGGCGTGTAGGGATCGAAGGCAAGAGCAAGAGAACGTACCAATTGGAGAACAAGACTTGTAGAAGCACGCATTCTGCTGGGCCTAATAGCATAGAAAGTAAAAGAAAAAATAAAGAATCTGCAGCACGATCACACTTGGTGCCTGGTGGGGATTGTACATATGGTCCATTCACGGTAAGAATTACTCTCTGAAAGTTCTTTTTTCATACCAATATCCTACTATATACCTAATAGAATTGTGGTAGGGGAAAAGGCCTTTCAGAAAATAATTCCTACGCCAAACAAACTTTAGCGTTAAACGCCCAATCTTTAGTGCCATCTATGAGACCTTTTAGAACTATAATGGCAACTTTTTTTTTATGTTGGCTATATTTACCCTAAAAACAGTAAACTTATTGCGAAATGTGGATATGTATTGTGGTTTGTAGGGCTTTTCTGGCTGGTATGGTCATAGAAAAGACAGTTGATTGAAAATGTCCGTCACTTTATCTATGATGTCCGTCCAGGACTCGCTTGAGAGTTTCTTAGTATCAGTAAATAAAATAACAAGATAGTCAATGCTACTAAATACACATATTTATTTAAAAATATTTTAAAGGGAATAATATGTTCTTAAAGATGAAAATTAAAGTTGAATTTTATAATCGGAGGGCTATTTATTTTCTTTTTGGTAACAGTTGCGAGGTAATCAGATTGTTTTAAATCTGCGAAAAAATTAGTTTGAAGTTTTTAACTTATTATTGCCCATATATGTATTGTCTTTCACGCTTATTATGTTGTAACAACGTGTTAAACAAAGCTTTTATTTGAATTGTTATTGAAATTATTTATTAATATTGATGCTTTTATGGTTGAATTAACCTAGCGAAATCTATTCGATCACGTAAAAATGACGTTGCAAAATACTAATAATTTTGATTATGAATTTGTTAATGGTTTTTCCACTCTTGGGGAAGATACACTGGTAGCTTTTAACAATTTGGAGACTACTTTAAATATTTCAAGTTCGAGGAAACGGGCGAAACGGAAAAAATCAATTAACGTTAGGAAAAAAAAATCTGTTAAAGTACTTACCTCTGATAATCATACTTTGGCTAATAAGAGTAAAACTGAAATTCTTCCTGAAGATGTCAATAAAGAAAAAGAATGCAACGTTGATACTTCATTGTTAGAAGATAGTGGAACTAAGCACACAAGTGTGTTTCAAAGTAATTTGTCTCTAGTCAATACTCAGCAGAAACTTGAGTTGAAATCATGGGGCCTACCTGAACCAATCCTGAAACAATACGAATCTCGCAACGTCGTGTCAATGTTTCCTTGGCAAGTGGAATGCCTAAGCCATGGGCATGTTTTGTCAGGAGGAAATCTTGTCTACTCTGCTCCAACATCTGCAGGTAGCTTTTCTTTCTTTTAAATCCTTGATTGATATTATTTTACCCCATGGTGAGTTAAGCTACAGTAGCCCCATGGCTTCTTTGGTGCTGACTGACAGCTCACAGCTGACTTCTGACAGCTCACATTTAGGTATATTCCTAAATTTTGACTGTCAGAAGTGACAGCTGCTAAACACATGTTTTTTGCAGATCATATGGTTCGGCGTAGGGATACATAATTTGTTCTGGTAACTTTTCAAAGCTTTCAGTCAGCACCAAAGAAGTCATGGGGCTACTGTATGTCTACAGACTTTGTATTCATAAGATTTGTAGTTTGTAAAAATAGATCGACTCCACATTAACGGATTGCTCTGTTCACAAAGCAAGAACTGTCGCTACAAACGTATATATTAATAAATAAATATTGAAGTGGAAATCAAAATGGATGCATTAATGCTAATTAAGTTAATGGCATGGTTGCCAATTTCTAAACATATTGTCATTTTATTTATTCATCTATAAACAAGAATCAACATACATAGTCATGCTTGCGGGGTAATCAAGATACAATTCATGTAGCTCAAAAAACGACAACATCGTATTATCCTCACTAACTTTCTCCACACTTCCTATCCTCGCATACTCCCTTCAACAATATCTATACACCGAGTCACATACGCTTTTATTCTTAAAACTCTAAATGTTTCTCTTTTACAAACATTTGTCTACAACATTTAACAACGTCTTACATGACCTACCCCTTCCTTTTGATCCATACACTCTACCTTCATATATTTTCTTCATCACTCGATCCACACTCATCCTCTCAACATGTCCAAACCAATGTAAGACTCTTCTTTCACATTGACCCATTAGATTCCCTTTCAAACCGCACGCCTTCAGCACCCATTCATCACTGACTGTCAATGTACTGTGTAAATGTTGATTTTTTTAGGCTTATAAAATTTTCTAAAATAGTTTTGTTTAAACAAATTTGCTTTTATTGATATGTATATATATAGGTACCTCTACATAATTCACAATCCATCTCGCTTATTCCCTATTTATTCCAACTTTACAACTGTCTTCACATATAAAATCTCTGAACATTAACTAGATTTTATTTTATTTCCCTTTTTATTCTATAATTCTCACTCTAACCTTTGCATCATTTTCATCATATTGTTCCCTCTCTAGATTCATCCTCTTCATCTTACATCTCAAAATACCTAGCGCCCTGGGTAGATCTTAGCTTAATATCCTGATTTGACCAGGAAACATTCAACATCATATGTTTTCCTACAACCATTTTCTAATTTAATAAAAATTACTCTAAGATAATATCTACTTAATAAAAGTCATAGTTATTATACTAAAACCTTTATATATATCTTATCGGTGCCGAGGTTAGAGGTCAAATGTTCAGAAAATTGTTACCGCTATACCTACGCTCCAAAATACCTGTAATGAGCTTTCTTACCTAAGTACTTTAACTGTTTATTTTGTTAACACCGCGTCTTTTTACCGGTTCAAGTTATACACTTATTTACTAATTATTCTGGCGATTTAGGGATGAGGAAGGTTGAGTGTAGAGGAAATGCACCCACATTTGCATAATGGGAGAGTAGAAAACTAATTTTGAAAAATTACTCTCATTACACCTGGCAGGGATTTGAACCTCGATCTCCCTAACATATTACTTCAACTGTTACTTAAGATTATTGCCAGTTTTAGCCTCCGGCTATTATTTAACGGTTATTAGATGCTTGTCCGCTGTCCAGGTAAGACTCTAGTGGCGGAAATCTTGACCATCAAGACAGTCCTAGAGAGAAAGAAGAAAGCCCTCATCATCTTACCGTTTGTGTCTGTCGTGCGAGAGAAGATGTTCTACTTCCAAGACCTGCTGGAGACGAGCGGTGTGAGGGTGGAAGGGCTCATGGGAGGGCACAGCATCCCCGGGGGATTCAAAAGTGTGGACATTGCCATCTGCACCATCGAGAAGGCCAATAGTCTTATAAACAGGTGACTGGCGGAAAACATTTAGAAACGGAACCCTCATCAAAGTGGCCATGTAAATTGATCACTAATTTGAGAAATTCAAATTAATCTATAGATAAAAAAAAGTCTTAAAAATAGTAAATTTTCACAAAATATCTTGTAGAAAGGACATAAGCCGGAGCCGAGAAAGGGGTGTACCACTAAAAGGTAAGGTTGGTATTTGGATGGTAGTTGACACATAATCACAGCTCTACTCATTACACCCCTGGATTAGGTTACTAATAATATTATATTTAAAAATAGGGAGAGTGTTTCTTTTTTTTTTTTGCTCCGCATCTTACCACCCATTTGGGTTGTACGCCTATGTATACTAATTGTACATTAATGTGTTAAGGTCTAGAAAGGTTTAATTTAGAGGAAGTGTACCCAAATTTGCAGATCGTTGATAATACCAAAACACCAAGAAACAATATTAGCCTATTTTAAAAAAAATAAAAATATCACAGTGGTATAAATCTTCGAGATTCCATAAAGAGGAAAACGAAGCCTAGAATTCACGCATCACCCCACTATACCGGCGGTGGCGGTCTATGTTGGCTGGAATGTGGAAGGGATGGGGAGTCACACACACACACACACACACTCTGTGCCTAGCCATCAATTCCTATTCACTTTGTTTGCGTTGGCAGACCTGTGTGTTTTGCCTGGTAATAATGTATGTTACAGTATTTGAGCTTGTGATTTCGTACTATACTTTTAAGTACAGTATGTTTGAATTCCTGAATTGAATTGGCATCAGCAGAGACTCGAGTAATAAAACATAATTTTTTAACTAAAACTGTATTTTTGAAAATCCGTATTGGGTCGATCCCCAATTAGTTCGACTTATCGGCGCTCCACTACAATTTTTGTTGTTGTTGTTGTTTATTTGACATGAAATGACCCCTGTATGTTAAGAAATTTAGCCCATGTTATAATTTGGCTGCTTATTATGCTTGTCTTTTGTATGTAGGCCTAGCTATTATTTAAATAATGTTCCTTCAGACTCCTTGAAGAAGGCTCGATAAACGACATCGGAATTGTGGTTGTCGATGAACTACACCTTCTAGGGGATCCCTTCAGAGGTTACCTTTTAGAGTTGCTGCTGACAAAGATTCGCTACATGTGCTTGACCGACAGCGACGTAAGCATTCAGGTGGTCGGGATGTCAGCGACTTTACCCAACTTACCGCTGTTAGCGCAGTGGCTGAATGCCGACCTTTACCAAACTGATTTTCGTCCTGTTCCTTTGCAAGAGTTCTTGAAAGTTGGCGCCACTGTTTACAACAGGGAAGGGAAGAAATTATATGATGTTCAGCCAAAAATAAATATTCAGGTATGTTTCTATTTATACGTGGCTCTGCAACACTCATTACTTGTCTTTAATTGTTTGAATAGCAAAATACAAATATAACCAAATATTGTTGACCTATCATATCATCATCATCATCATCATCATCATCATCATCAGCCTTGGCCAGGTTTGTTTAGTAAAATGTCTCCATCTCCCTCTGTCCTTCCACCATTCTTCCTCCTGCACTCTCTTCCACTCTACTTCTCTCACTTGCACACTTGCGGCTATCTGTTCCTCGCATCTCTTCCTTGTTCTCCCTTGCGGTCTCTTTCCTACATACTTTATATCCATTAATCTACTTGGAATCTATCTATTTATTTATCTATCGTTCTATTTAACTAAATAGGTGACCTGGTGGTCTAGGGGTAAGGTGTCAGACTTCTGTGCTGGCGGCCGGGGTTCTTCTCAATTGTGTGGGGAGATTTACAACAATTACCCCTTTGTTGCTACATCGACAAGTGCGAGAATTCTTGTATCGCGCGTTAGTCAAAAGCATTCAGAACTGGCTCCTACTGCCCCTCCTCCTCTGGTCATGTGATTTTCAACTAAGCGGGTGAACTACCTTGTAAAATATCAGAAACTATATCAACGCTACTCACAAGAAATATGTGCTCATTAATCTCTTTGGAATGATGAGCTATCTCCAGACTTGTGTTAGCTGTGTTGCCACATTTATCAAATTTGTGCTGTTAAAGAGATGTGAAGGAAACGAGGTGTACTGTTGTTATTATTATTATTATTATTATTATTATTATTAGCACCGCGTCTTACTACATGTTCGGGTTACACCCACTTACGCTAATGTGTAATGGTAGGGTGATTGTGAGATGAAATGGAGGACCTACAGTTTAACGTGGGATCCGAACCACGGTGGAGGTCTGGCACTCCACACATTCACAAGTTGTGATTAATACACGTCTTGTCAGAGGTGAAGGAAAGGTTTGGTAATCAAATAAATCTTTGCCGCGACCGAGGATTGAACCTCGGCCGCCAGCACCGAAGTCTGACACCTTACCCCTAGACCACCAGGTCACCGTGTACTGTTGTTGATTTCACTGAACACACTCGCTAACAAAAAAAAAAAACACTTCACAAACCTCTTTCATAATTTAACTTGTAAGTATTCCCACAGTCGGCAATCCCCTCACTCCTTCATATAAGTAAAAGATAAGTGCATTTGATTTCATCTTTTTCAGCAGATGCTTCGTTTTAAGTTTTTTTTCTGTGCGTATTTTAAAATGTAAGAATCTTTCTACCTCTTCTTGAACCACTTCTCCTATTCGAATTCCTTTCTCTCTCTTTCCCCTCCACCGTACGCTCCCACGTACAGCTGAACCCGAGCGCCCGCTTGACCCCTTAAAACCAACCAAATCAAATGTTGGATCAAATAGCCGAGCTATTGTATTTGTAATTACAGCTATAACCACATCTAAATATATTCTTTTAATTAAAAAATGACACCTGGACACGGGAATCGAACCTCGGATCTTTGGCTTAGTACGACAAATCATCTGGTTCCCTGGACCATTTTACAGTTTAAAGAACATGACATTTAGCTGTGGGTATAACCATGATTATCAAATATAATAGCTTGGATATTTAATCCGATCGTGATATGAGCAATCGTACAGTTGTGATTGTACTGTTGGTAACATGAAGCCAACTACCGAGTCGATGATGGCTGCGTTATCTGATAGCTCGTGATCTTAATAGATCACGCATATGTAGCCGACAATTTCCTTACGTCCATCACAGACTCTGCCTTAAAACATTAGTAAAGAATGATGCTGGGCATGGGATAGCTCAGTAGTTAGAGCATTGGCATACCAATCCAAAGGTCCTGAGTTCGATTCTCCTGTTCATGCGAAATTTTTCAATTCAAAGAATATAAATCAAATTTGTTTATATCCCTACTCTACAATAATGTTAATATTTACGTCCAGAACGATCCCGACCACTTGATCTACCTGTGTCTGGAGGCCATATTGGCGGGCCACTCGTCTCTGATCTTCTGCCCCACCAAGGTGTGGTGCGAAAAGCTAGCCCAGCATGTGGCCCAAGAGCTGCGTATCGTCGGCAACTCGGGCCACAAACTGGGTGCACAGTTGAGGGAACAACTAAGCTATGACGCTGTCGTTGAGGTTCTGGAGCAGTTGAAAAGGTCCCCGGCGGGGTTGGACAAGGTCTTGCAGCAGACGGTGGCGTTTGGGGTCGCTTTCCACCATGCAGGTACGACGCCATCACCCTCCCACAGTAGTATTGTTTCGGCACTAAATTATTACATGTACAGGGTGTCTACCATCCGGGGAAACTGGAACTAGCTGGGAATTTGAAGTGATCGAGAATAAGTCGGGAATTTGATAAATTAAAAAAGATATCAAAGAAAATGTTGTTTTACTCAAAATATGAAATATAATAATCATTAAAGCAGTTAATTACAATGTGATTTAAACTGTCTTATTTTTTTTTGTAGCTGTGTAATATATTTTATAATTTTAATAATTCCTAGTAGACTATGTTAATACTTAATACAAATAAAAAACTGTTTATTTAGATTTTAAAACATATTGTTATTCATGAAAAAGATTAACAAAGAGGAGGGCGAGGGGGAGATAGAAGGGATTTGACATACTTTTGAGTCGGAGAATTTTAGAAAATTATCAGGGGAAAAGTCGGTAATTTCATTGGTAAAGTTAAGTAGCCACCATGATGTAGTGATGTCATCTCACACATAATATACATTTCCATGATGCCAATGTCTTTTCTAATTAAATCTACAGTACCAAAAGTGTGATCATCTAAATAAATCGTGTGGAACATTAAAAGTCTTACTAATTTCATAAGAATAAGAATTACATATATTCAGATCACATAACCGTGTACAAGTGCACAGTAAGGCATGCACGCGTCGTCGTCGTCATCATAAAACCCAGTTTTGTCCAGATCCGCATACTCATTTAAAAATCCGGTATCACTATAATTGATGCCCAATCGTGGGACAATAAAATCCCATATTGTTATAATTGGCGCCCAACGTGGGGCAACATCACAATAAAATCCATATCATATCGTCCATGTCCAGGTTTCAGAGTTGTGTGTTAATTAAGTCACTGAAGACTTGTGATTTTAAAAGCATTCATGTCTTCACTTATCCAGAGCCTTTTTACTTTCTCTTGACACCCAACACATCGAGTTTGACTATTTTAAATGCTCCTACCCTTCAAACCCTACCCTTTGATAGACTGTCCTGGCAGATTGATATATATAATGGGGGGAGGGCGGTCAAAGTGACACAAATTTAATTTATCATTCATATGCCATAGGAAAAAAATGTTACATATATATTTTATTTATTTATTGTTTTCATTTCATGCTTATTACCACTATCTTTTCTAATCCTCAAACTTGCCACTGTCTTGAACATCTTTAATTTACCATATAAGACATGTATCAAAATTAACAATCTCCAATTAAATGATTATATAATTATTTTTTTTTCACACACATATTTTCAATTTGCCATTCACTTTTGATATGCGATTGAAACAACCGATGCCCTCAGGTCTGACCTTGGACGAGAGGGACATAATCGAGGGTAGTTTCCGTAATGGCACGCTCCGCGTACTGGTGGCCACCTCCACCCTGTCCTCCGGTGTCAACTTGCCGGCACGAAGAGTCATCATTAGGTCGCCAGTGTTCCACGGACAATCTCTGGAGGCACAGACCTACCGGCAGATGATTGGACGAGCCGGTCGGATGGGCAGGGACACCGCCGGTGTGTACCGTCATGTCCCGGTGACAAATTTGGGGATTAAAACACAGTACCGTATCTTAAAATTATTGTTAGCTTCTATTGTTGAATCATTCTAGGATATATAGCCAAGCTATTATATTTGTTAATCGTGGTTATATTATTATCATTATTATTATTAGCACCTTGTCTTACTACCCGTTCGGGTTATACGCACTTACGCTAATATGTAACGGTAGGGTGATTATGAGATGAAATGGAGGACCTACAGTTTAACGTGGGATCCGAACCACAGTGGAGGCCTGGCATTCCCCACATTCTGTCTTGTCAGAGGTGAAGGAAGGGTTTGGTAATCAGATATATCTGTGCCGGGACCGAGGATTGAACCCTGGCCGCCAGCATAGAAGTCCGACACCTTACCCCTAGACCGCCAGGTCACCTAATCGCGGTTATAATCGCATCCAAATATCATATTCTGAGCGGACCTAGGGGGAGTACATGAGATAGCAGAGGAAACAAGACTGAAATTTATGAACACATAATGAGGATGGAAAAGAAAACGATGGAAATGAAGTATGTAGGAAAAGACCGCAAGGGAGGCCAAGAAAGAGATGGGAGGAGCAGATAACAGAAAGTGTGCAAGTAAGAGGATAGGGATGGAAGATATTAAAAGAGAAAGAATTGAGGAAGGATAAAGGAAGATGGAGGCATTTTACTAAAACTTACCCTGTCACAGGCTGTAAAAAGTTGGTCATGCTCATCATGTTTTAGTTATATATCTACCGCTATTACTTTTGAAATAAAACGATAGTTATTTATTTACAAACTTTTTGGTTTTGCTCAGGTGAAAGTTTCCTGATGTGTCAGAAGTCTGATCAGAGAGTGGCTGAGCTGCTAATAAGGTCCGAGCTGCAGCCTATAAAGAGCTGTTTAGGGGAAGGGCGCTTGTCCGCCAGTCTCAAGAGAGCCATCTTGGAGGTACAAAACAAACATATTAGAAATAAATTACAACAGGTATATCATATTTTGAAGTGGTATTATATTCGGAAGAAGTTACAGGAAAGGTGGATAGAAACATTTAAAAGGGGGATGAACACAATATGGCCTTTACAATGAAAAGAAGATAGAATGAAACCTAGGTCAGGGGATTGGGCGGTGACGATCAATTTTCTTTAAGAGTTAACCATTACCTCTTTGTCCATTGGCAGCAGTGTAAAGTGTGAACTGTGTTCTTCTTTTCATTGTAAAGGCCATATTGTGTTCGTCCCCTTTTTATATGTTTCAATCCACCTTTCCTGTACCTTCTTCCAAATATAATTCCAATTATTTTAGTGTTTATAATCATTAAATAAGTTAATATTACAGCTGCACGCCTCTAGCGGTATTTAAGTGTAACTTTGCGGCGGCGGTGTTTCAGGTGATAGCGAGCGGGGTTGCGTGCACCCCGGAGCAAGTACAGCAGTACGCCAACTCTACCCTCCTGGCCGTCACCAGCTCGGACTTGGTCAACCCTCTGGTGACGTGTGTTACGTTCCTGTCGGACAGCGAACTGATCAGACTTCAGAAGGCAGGAGAAGAACAAGGGGCGGAAACCACCCGATACGTGGCCACCCCTTTGGGTCGGGCCTGTTTGGCCGCCTCGCTACCCCCGGATCAAGGCTTGGACCTTTTCAGGGAACTCAGTAAAGCTCGGCAGTGTTTTGTTCTGGAGAACGATCTTCATATCATATACCAGGTTTACGACTTCATCATCTAACTTCAAACTTACAATAGACTAGGGATGTTTGATATTCACGCTTTCCATTTGAAGCAAAGCCGAATCAAATATCCAGAAGCCAAATCAAAGTTTGGAAATAATTAGGGGTGTGCGAAGTCCACTTTTCAAATTTGAAGTGAACACGAATTGACTATACGAAATATTCTCAAAACCTAATCGAAGTTTGAATATTTTATTCTACTTGTTTTATTCTTGAAAAATTATTATATATTGACTATTTGTACAACTTAATGCACTAAAATTACTTGGCAAATGTTTATTGCACATTTGTTTGTAATATTTTGTTTGAATCTGACAAATCAAGTTATTATCACAACATGCAATTGAATTATTTCAGATTTTTTACATATGAATATTAATTAGCAATGTAAAAAAAAATCTCAGAATTGCTATAATTGAACATAAATTGATTATCTTAGCTGTCTATATTTTTATTGGTGAAGCTTCAAAGCTGAAGTTGTTTCGAAGTGAAGTCGAAGTTTCACATACCCCTAAAAATAATATTATATTGTAACCATACTTTATGTATTTTATAAATGTGTATTATTGCACAAATGTACAGATTTTGTCCAAAATTGGTAAATTATATTATGTTATTCGTTTAGGAAAAATTACAATTTTTTTTTGTCATGTGCATAACAACAAAACATGAAAAGAAATGTAACATTTTTATTTTGGCTATCATTATTTTATTGGTGCTGCATTGTGTTTGTAAAAGTTAACAAATTTCCCAAGTGAAATTGGAGTTATTGAAGTACACTCCCCACTTTAAAATCAAACTTTAAAAGCTTGTTTTAATTAAAGCACTTAACATAATGATGGGTTAATAGAATCACCTAAAACCACACTTTTAATAAAGTTTGAATTGCTCTAATCTCACTATTTGAAAGTCAAACAAAGGAAAAATGACACCAAACAGCTTTATTTTGAAAGTCGATAAGTAATATTATCCCCATCTAGACTCAAACCTAAGGTGTTTGGACAGTTAACCAATAATGATTGACACATTTGTTCTGAACATGAGGCTCTAATCCAGATAACGATCCTTGCAGTGTTTAAAATGGAAATAATAAAGTCATATTTGTATTTTATTATTAATACAAGCACTTACCAGGGTGGCATCACTGACCCAGTCACTTTATGACTTAAAAAAGCTTCACTTAGTTTTTTTATATACCAGATCTCAAACAGTACTTTCTGGAAATTTGCAAAATTTGACGATCAGCTTTTGTTTAGACTAGTCCTTTATTGTTTATGGCTAGAATAAGCCTTTTGTTCAGTATGAATAGGGGCGGTATGCAAGAACATTAGCGCACTATTGCTCCATCTTCTAACCTATGATGACGCAACCAAACCCACGCTATTATGGATTCACCCTAAGCTGAGGCCTGATGTAAACAAAGCCACGTGGAAATCTATGCTCTGATTTGCTGCTGAACAGACTTTAATAGTATCCTCTCACTAAACAGTCCCTCCTTTGTTTTGTATCAAACTTGTTTTAAAATAATATTAGGAAGTACTATAACAAAAATTATCCTTTCAAATGATTTACAAATTATACTTTAAGCTTTGCAGGCGCTATTTGAATACCAAAAAACTCCTGACACAGCGCTGAAGGACTAAGTTTCATCTTATATTCAACTTGCATGATTAGTTTATTATCATTCATTTATTTTATCCTGTGCTGTCATTTCAGGTGACACCGTACAGTGTGGCGTCACAGTGGGGAAACTTGGATTGGCTACAGGTAACTTTTAAATCAAGTTAAGCTTGATTCACACACTCGTCGAAAAAATAGAAAGAACCTGCGCAGTAATTCACACACTTTAAGTGGACTGCATTGCAACGCTTTAAAACAGCTGATTATAACATATTTTATTTTCTAGTGGATAAACATATATTTTGGATAACAGTCTCGATGGTTGTTTACAAATTATAACACTGTGTCAATACATTAATAATAAACATGCGTTACATAAATGAGTTTATTTCAAATCTCCTCACAACGACCAACGAAGCTGTCTTGCTAGCTTCTGGCTGTAGAGCGCATGCGTTGACAAATGCGCATGCACACTAATTTGAGATGGTTAGTTCTGAGATTTGATTGGTTTTTCCTGTGCCTAACATCTCGAGCAGAGGAGACGAAGTAGAGAAGAGTCAAAACTTCAGCAGAGCAGCTCGCGCCGATTAGTCGGAAATCTTGTGATTGGCTTAGAGCGTGTCACGTGACCACGTTTCTGTTCTGCGCCAGTCTTTCGACTCACATATGGATCCACAGTTATTGTCACAACATTCAATTCACTTAAGATTTTTTGGTAAAAGTATTGATTTGTTATGTACACAACAGCCCAGCATGGAATCAATTGAACATAAATGAGTATTTTAGGTGTAAGAAAAGAAAAATGGTACAAAACAACTATTTTAATTCAAACATTGTAAAGAGGATATACACTTAAAAGAAAACTGTAGGTCTCCCAGTTCACAATTAAAAACAGACATAATTACGTAATTTTCAGGATATATCAGTCGCTTCTTCATCAGAGGAGGGTAAAACACAGACTGGACTATGGCAGCTCGGCTAAAGTTTTATAAAAAACTAAAAATAAAATTCAAGAAATTAGCAACAACAGAATCTAAGTGACCATGATCAACCTCTAGTCAAGCTGCCATAGTCCATTCAGTGTTTTACTCTCGTCTGCTGAAGAAGGGGACTGATATACCCCCAAAATTTCATCATTATGTATTTTGTTGGTTTTTTTAAACTGTGAACTTTGAGGCCTACGACTTTCTGGTAAATATATAGGCCTTGCCCTTCTATCCTCCTTGCAATGTTTTATTTATAATTGTCAATATTTTTAATTTTAAAGCTAAAAATCTTTTTTTGTAGTCAAGTCGAAGTTGGATATTTTTACAAAGTCAAGTTAAAGTTTTAATAGTTGTACATTCCCTTAGGTCTCGCCAAGATTTGAACACGAGACATTCCTCACTGGTAGTCCATATTTTAATAGCAGTGCTTTTATTGATCTGTCATAGCAGAATCACACTGTGGTAGTAGCATACCCACTGGGGGGGCTTGAAGGCGCAAAGAAAAAATTAGGTGATCAGAAATAGTATCTATATCAATCACCAAATATATTTATTTCATATGAGTAGACTATCTTTCATAGAATGGAAGTTGGATATCTTCACGCTCTGAAATTATTATTCTTTGATCAGTGGAGTTAACCCTTTACTTCTCTTTCATATAAATGATCAAGTTAACAAGTACCAATTAAAAACACTTCCAAAAAAAGCTTCTAGATAAAACAAAAAATCTGCCTCCGGTGGTTGGAGGGAACTCAAACCCCCCATTAAGCCCCTCCTACTTTGCGATCCTGCGTACGCGACCGCTCTGAGGTAACGTGTTGTATTTGTTACAGGTGTTGACTATCTGGGAACATCTTCCAGTCAGCATGAAGAAAGTCGGAGAACTGGTGGGTGTGGAGGAGAGATTCATGGTCCGAGCTATGCGGGGGACTCTGAATGTCCACACTTCCAAACAGGTAGCACCACTTCTTTATTCATCTTATTATTATTAATTATTATTTTATTTTAAATCATTTTCCATATTCCCTAACTTCAATGTATTATTATTATTATTATTATTATTATTATTAGCACCGCGTCTTACTACCCGTTCGGGTTATACATACTTACGCTAATGTGTAATGGTAGGGTGAGTGTGAGATGAAATGGAGGACATACAGTTTAACGTGGGATCCGAACCATGGTGGAGGCCTGGCATTCCCCACATTCACAAGATGTCTTGTCAGAGATGAAGGAAGGGTTTGGTAATCAGATAAATATGTGCCGGGACCGAGGATTGAACCCCGGCCGCCAGCATAGAAGTCTGACACCTTACCCCTAGACCGCCAGGTCACCAACTTCAATGTAGAATTAATCTCGGAGCAAGACGAGTTTAGCGAGTAAGTCTGAATATTAGGGATGGATTCTCGAATCCTTTGAATCTTTTGAGGATATTCCAGATTCGAGGAGTTGAGAAAATCTTCTATTCAAGACTCAAATCCTTTTAAAAAAAAAGTGTAATTTATCAAAGTGAAATTTGTTTGAGAGCTTTGATACTGCTTATTGGGTGTTCAGAACCAATTATAATTATAGGATCAACTCAACAACCAGGCCCCAGACGAATAATTTAACACTTAAATGAATGGCTTGTAAGAAATAACGTTAACATTTAGCTACTATTTGTATCTAATATTAATCTCTTATATTTATATTTCCTCTTAGGTTCACAAAGTTTTCCAAGGAGTGGATTTGGATTTGTATAATAGTATTCAACCCAACGCTACTAAATACTATGTTATAAGATTGGTTTTTTTTATCTTTCGACCTACACCTCTGTTGACAGATGCACTCTTATATTACTACACGGGCAGTCATTTTATAAGAATCATATTGTTGTTGGTGTAAAAAAAAACTAGTTGATATTCAGGTGTCAAGAATTTTGAGTCCCTTAGATAGGTGAAGTCTTGACCTTTTGCGGTAGGAGCCTATATCAAGATCATCAAGAAAGAAAACTTGGCGATACAAACAACAAATAATGATCATGTTTAACAATTATGATGCCTGATAGCTAAATGATTATACAACAATGGAAATTGAGTGTTTGAGCAAGAACAGCCAAGTGAAAATGTAAATTATGAAGAGTGTATGAATAAATTAAGAGATATTTGCCTCTTTCTTGTGTGATTCTCTTCTCTTTTACAGGGTGTCTACTAAGTCACGAAAGTCATAAAAAAAAAACCCACGAAAGTACCTGAAAAGTCACGAATTTTCAATATTTTGTCCATAAAGTCTCAAAGATATTTTTGTTAGAATTTCTCACGGATCATGACAACGCGAACGCAAACACATTGAATGTCAAGCCACCCACTACCCATGATGCCATGGGTGTTGGCCTCATTGTTTTAGCCGTGATACCAAGGACAATTTTAACGTTCACCGTCTAGTTCAAGTCTAATGTTGTGTGTGGATGCATTATGCCCATATATGCATTATATGTTGTTCGACCGTTTACCGGAGGAATTTTGTTGTAAAAATAAAGGTCACCAAAAAGTCACTTATTTTTGTTTCTCCGACTCGGTAGACCCCTGTTTCACTCTCAGTTTGGATTGTGTTACGTTTTCTTACGTGGACCTATAATTTCACTACAGCTCCTCTTTCACGTGTGATTCAGGCCCACAAGCTGTCTATACATCGCCGTTTTTACACAGCCTTAGCGCTACAGGACTTGGTAAATGAGGTTCCTCTGAATGAGGTCGCTGCAAAATTCATGTGTTCACGTGGCATGCTGCAGTCATTACAACAATCTGCTGCAACTTTCGCAGGTCAGGAAATTTGCACTTCAAATAAGGAACATGTTTTAAGATAATTTTTTTCTTTTCTTTTTAATATTTAATGAAAATTAAAATTAAAAACTTTTGGGGTATGCTTATAAGTATAAAAAAAGTTTTCAGAATTGGGGAATTAAAAACAAATAACAACCAGAATTTGGCTTTTTACCCACTTTGGTGGCCATGTAGTCTAACTTGCTACTCTCGAAGTGGACTAGATTGCCAATGACTGAGAGATCAAGGTTCGAATCTTGGTTAGGTGTACTGAGGGTGGTTTTTACAAAATGGTTTTTCACTCTCCCTCTATGTAAATGTGGGCACACTTCCTCTAAATATAACCTTCATAATCCCTAACACTATTAGTGTAAATAGTACATAAGTGTACAGCTCAAACGATTTGTAAGACCTGGTTCTAAAAAAAAAATGGCTTTAATATTGAGCAAAGAACAGATGTAACAACTCTCGAAATACAGACAGAATTACAGCAATAACGAATGTTATTGAACCAACCAAACGAGTAAAGAATATCATTACTAAAACTAGAATAGGATTATCTTTATACTCAGCACTTTTACCAATTACAAAATTGTGATGGGGAATGTCCCTGAGCATAGGACAATTCTTGGATATCTCAATCCTTAGAGCATTGGCGTACTAAGTCACAGGTCTCGGGTTCGATTCCTGTGTCCATTCATCAATTTTCAATTTAATGAATATTGATTTACAAAGTAAAAGCGTTGTAATTTCAACAAAATATCTAATTTATAGGTATGGTAACCGCATTCTGCCGACGTCTGGGCTGGTCGAGTTTTGAACTCATGGTCTCCCAGTTTCAAGACCGACTCCAATTCGGTGTCCACCGCGAGCTGTGTGACCTCATGAGACTTGACGCTCTGAATGGCCCACGGGCCAGGGCTTTATTTGAGGCGGGGTTTACGACCATCGCAGAACTGGCCGCTGCGGATGTGTCTTCTATAGAGAATGCTCTACACAAGGGCGTACCTTTTCAGACGTGAGTTGGTTTGTTTGACGGAGTCACATAATATCCCGCGCGATTTTGTTTCGGATTGTGACTGAACACATTTTATGGCAGGTAGAGATGTGGTATCAGAAGGTAAGTATCTATAACAGTAAGTATCAATATTGAAATTTTGATCTGAAAAAATTATTTTATCTACGTTTGTTGTATGTATATGCTATCATGACAGATTATTAACTTTTGACAAACAATAAAAGAATGGACACCCTGCCCTGCTTCGTCTGCTTAAACAACGCGCATAAACATTTCTATTTCACCATTCCTTGCTTTGTCTGCTTAAACAACGCGCTTAAACTTTCCTACTTCACCATGCCCTGCTTCGTCTGCATCATTTATATTTGTTTTTTGTTAATTAATCCCTCTGTGGTCTGTGAATCATCATACCTTTCTAATATCTTCTCTTCCTATCTCTCTCTTTCTTGGCCTCTTTTTTTCCTACATACTTTATCTCTATCATTCTTTTTGGTATTCTCTCCTTCTCCGTCTTCTTTACATGCCCATACCATCTCAGTCTTTCTTCCTCCATTATCTCATGTACTCTTATTCTGCCATCTCTAATTCTTATTTTCCAAGGACAGGGCGTGATTGTAACAGTTTAAATATCCACATGTTTTATTTTCAGAGCGAAAGAATTGGACGGAGAGACATCTTTTGACACGGCGACACGCAACAAGTTGAAGAATGTGTGGGTCACAGGTAGACAGGGACTTACAGAAAGGGAAGCAGCTTCTCTCCTTATCAAGAGTGCTAGGGATCTTCTGAGGGTGGGTGATGCGTTTAAACTAAAAAATACAATGATCCGTGTTTTATTTAGGGGTGTGCGAAGCTCTGAAACTTTGTCCTGGCTTTCGAAACAAACATCAGCTTCAACTTCGCTTCGAAAAAAAAATTCTGGCTTTGAAGCTCCGCCAGTCAAAATGCTGACAGCTAAAATTTTCCATTTATGTTCATTTTGTTCATTTACTGCCATTCTGAGCTGTTATATAAATTACAAATCAATATTCATTTGAAAAAATCTGAATTACTGTAGACTCTCTATTTTCCGGGGTAATTGTTAGGAGAGGAGGTAGAACGGATAGTGAAATCACATTTAATACAAAAAATCCTCCCCCCTCCTCCCCCCCATACTATATACTTAATGAATGAATGAAAGAAGTCCTTTATTCATTTGTTTTCTCTCTGACTGTTGTACTAATTGCTTTTTTTTAAATTTTCAGTGCATGCATTCATTTTGTTTGTAAAGTGCCATCCTGCTTCTCCAAATTTTTTCAGGTCAACACACATTCCCGAGCCTTCAGTGCCTGACTGACTGACAGGCTTTATCACCCGAGATAAGCTCTGCCTCTTCTCCTTCCTCTATCTCCGTCTTTGTCACTAGTCTCGGCAGTTTGTGTACGACCTTGAGCTCGGTACTATTTTATTGTCTCTGTATGTCTCTCCCTGAGAGATTGCCGCATATGTGCAGTAAAATGCGTTCAGACGGTTGTGTATTGCTAGTGACATATCTAAATATATATCTACGGTTAAGGCGCCCC
>CABEEJ010003068.1:33861-50934 GCA_901482245.1 Timema douglasi | reverse complement strand
CCCCCTCCCCCGGTAAATCGAGCGTCTACTGTAAATGAATTGCATGTTGTGATAGTAACTTCATTTTTCAGATTGAAACAAAATATTAGAAACATTTGTGCAATAAAACATTTCACAAATAATTTTAGTGCATACATTAATTTAAATAACGTTAATTTAATATTTTTTTCGAGCGTTAACCAACCAACAATAAAAAAATTTGAACTTCGATTCGGCCTTGAGAATATTTCATTATAATCGATTGGAGTTTGCTTCGAATTGAAAAAGTGGACTTTGCACACCCCTATTTTATTGTTTATTACTGAGCGAGTCAGTTTGTATCAATTTAAACGTATTTCTTAGTTTACAGAGACAAAAAAGGGCGCCAAATGACTAGGTTTAATAAACATTAAAACACGTATAGAGAGACAACATGTACACATGTAACAACGCTCGAGTTTGACCAGGAAACAACGGGATACAAACCATGATCTATTCAGTATTTTGCCCTCTTCCATTGAAAAGGCGGCCAAATTACTTTTAATGTACGTTTTTCAATAAGTACTTTGGACCTAACATTTTCGGGTAAGTATGTAGTAAGCGTTGCTACTCCAGCTTTATTTCAATATGTTTTATTAACTCAAAATCCTTATGGATGGGAGTATAAAATATGTCGGCAATATTGTTTCATCTGGTTTGTCGGTGATAGGACGGTCAGGTGTAATAGTTTATTTTTTTTCTTAATAGTTATCTACTCTCCCTTCATAAAACTTTAGCTTCGTTTTCTTTAAATTCTACCCTTTCATTTCTAATCCGTTAGTATAAATATATGGATTTCCTGTACGGAAAGTTAGTTCACTCTAACTATTATATACACTTATTCAAAATATAGTCAAAAATCACCTTGAAAATTGATTCGTACGTTTGCCGGAAATAGAAAGCAGAATCTGCCTCATTGGTGCAGAAATTCACACGCTGTGTGTTGACCCATGATGAATTGAAACGCTAATTTAAAACAGCTGACTATCAACCCTTTTTTTTTATAGTGCATAAATATATATTTTAAATCATTCTATTGAGGAATGTTTTCAAATTATAGCGCTGTGTCGTGACACAATCCAATACGCACGCTTTACATCAACGGGTTATTTCAAATCTCCTCACAACGGTCAACAAAGCTGTCTGCTAGCTTCTGGATGTAGAGCGCGCTGATTTGAGTTGGCTAGTTCTTAGATTTGATTGGTTCTCCTGTGCTGAACATCTTGGGCAGAGCGGAAAAAGTAGAGATGAGTTGAACTTCAGCGGAAGAGCTCGCGTCGATTAGGCGGAAATCTTGTGATTGGTTTAGAGCTCGTCATGTGACCATGTTTCTGTTTCTGCGCTAGTTTTTCATCAAACTTGTGAAGCCACACTAAGCCAAATTCATGGGAATTAACAATTTGGCTACCCCGCTCTGTGGCTGCATGGTCTAGGGTGTTACTCTCGCAATAGACTAGACTGCCAATGTCAGGAAGATTGAGGTTAGAATCCCAGTCGGGTGTAATAGGGTGATTTTTCTAATTTGGTTTTTTGCTCCTCTTCCACAAAAATGTGGGTACACTTCCTATAACTATAACCTTCCTGAACCCTAAAATCATTGGCGTAATTAGTAGATAAGCATACAACCTGAACAGGTAGTAAGACGGGGAAAAAAATTGCTATAGTGAAAGCTTCAGGGTAAGTATTTCTCCTGACTTAAACAATTATTTAGCCTAATACTATATTGCAACTAATCTATTTTTACTAACAATATTTTTCGTTTCAGAAAGAGCTCGGCTTCGCTGATGTAAAATGGAAAATCTCAAATAGTCAATTAAATAGTTCAGGTTATGTCAGCGGGGACTCCATTATCATCAGCCAATTGGAAACGAGTAACAGGCAACTAGATGTTTCTGAAGTTGTTGATAATTATCTGAAAAGTAGTTCAAAAATCAAAAAGAATGATATTCCAGAAAATCTGTTTCCTGTAAACGGAAGCCTTGCCGCCAACAGCAAAGAGATACCGCTCGAACAAAGTTTAGATGAAGTTCCGCTTAACTCTTCTAATAATAAGCGTTTGAGTGGTGGCTCTCTCTTTTCTGAATCGTTAGACGATGATTCTAGTATTTTGAACCGCAATGTATTGTCTGTTTCAAATGTTTCTTTACCGGCATTGGAAAATTCAAACTACAGTCCTTTGAAAATTGCTGATAATCCAGTGGAAACCAGCCAAAAAGAAAACATTATTCTTAACAACGTCATTTATAAAGCTGGGGAAAATTTAAATCGTTCTCTGAAACGAAAGGCAACTTCTCCTTTGAAAGAAGACAACACAGACGCTGCGGAAAACAAAGCAGGACTTTCAGAGTTTAAATCTATGGAACACACTAACTCACAAACTAATAATGCGTCTTCAAAACTCGATGGTGGTATGTTAGATATTGATAATGTTGATTGTCAAATTTCACCAAAAAACAAAAAAACAAAGCTTGATGGTAGTATAATTAATAATTTTGATGATTTAAACAAGTATTTCGCTTCATCTTTCAATATCTCTGGTTGTCAATTAATTGAAAACTGCCAGGAACTAGATTTGACAACAAAATCGAAATCCTCTCCATTGCTGGTAAATGTAGAGAAAACCCCGAGAAATGTTAGCTATGTAAATAAAAGCGGAGGAAGTTCCGATATGTTCTCACCTCCGGTTTCAGACAAGGAACACTCGTTCAAAAGTCCGAGTTTATTCGGTGACAGTTTCGTTGTAGACAGTCAACTTGAAGGGGTGTTAAATGCTTGCCAAGATGTCTCCAAAAAACTGGAAACTAATAAATTACCAGAAACTAAGTACGGTATTGAGTTTGCTTCTTGTGTATTCAGCACGCCTATTGCCAAAAATATCAAAACTGATCATGACGGCGGCCACTCACCGACCGAATCAACTAATGATATGTGTCATGACGTTGAAACAAAGGAAGTATTAAACCCTGTATCAATACAAGATGATGAGAATATAAATTATAAACTTGACCAAATAAAAAGAACTAAAAATTCCGAACTAAATGTTATTCCTAATGAAACCTGTCCAAGGGTTCCTAAAGAATTCAAAGGTGGGACGATGAACAGAACAGACGCATATTCCGTGTCTCCAATTAAACGGTTTCCAATGTCACCAGAATCGCCGCAAATATTCCACCATGCTGGAGAATTAGACATTGAATCACCGACTGATATATCGAGATGGCTTCCTTCAACGACACCAGAGGAAACGGTTTTATGTCGGATAGGAAATAAAACAAAGAAAGGTCGCTTGAATGGTTCATCGACTGAACACTCATCTAAAATTGATGGCAAAACACCACAAAATGATTTGTCAACCGAGTCATTTTCAAAATCTTGTGACATGGCAAACATTTTAAATTCTTCTGATAAAAACAATATTACACGAAACTTCCAAGTGAAATTCAAAGATGAATCATCAATCAATGATGACAACCTAACAGACTCATTTTTGGAGCAAGCTTTTAATACGTATTGGGAAGCTAGTGACAATGAAGAAGATAAGTTTGTATTAAAAAATAACAGTAAAGAAATAATATCCTCGATAAATAATGAACGCACACACAGATCTCAAAATACAATTGTAGGGAAAAAACTGTTTGCTTCAAACAAAAAACAAAAAAAGAATGAACACATGCTATTTACACCTTTATGCAGCTCTCAGCTAACGAATGAAACCAATAGACATAGTTTATCATCATCATCATCATCATCATCGAAAAAAATAAAACAATTATCTTCTCGTTGTTTAGGAGTAAGACGAACCAACTTAATTCCTGCTTCCTCCATTTTACCACATAACAAATCAAAATTTGGTAAAAGCGAAAGAGAAACTAAGCCATCTTGTCATTCCAAAGTTATCAAGCGTGTCTCTCCTCGCTTAACAAAAAACAATTTAGATAAGAATAATCCACGTACATTAAATATGTCGAAAAATAATACATCTTCAAAACAAATATCTCCAATATTGTTAAAGTCCAGCAAAGAAAAAGATCTCGATGCAAGTCATGAAGTTAATAGTTCCATTTCTCACACGAGATGTGTTGGTAGCACTGTTTCAGATGACGAAGACGTGGTGTTGTCGTCACAAGAAAACTCAGAGTTTGGTACTACTACCTCACCTTGGAAATTGAAATCAAACTTTAGGTAAATATTTAAGAAATAGAATCTATTTGAAATAAACATAGAAAGGATAGAAGGGCAAGGCTTACACACTTATCAGGAAAGAATAGACCTCAAAGTTCACAGTTTAAAACACAACAAAACAGATAATTACGAAATTCTCAGGGTACATCAGTCCCCTTCTTCAGCAGAAGATATTGAACCACTGACTGGAGTATGGCACTTGGCGATCCACTCTGTGTTTACTCTCTCTCGCTCAAAAAAGAGGACTGATGCACCCAAAACATTTCATAATTGTGTGTTTTAATTGTGAACTTTAGACCTTTCTCTTCCATCTTTTTTTTCAGTGTTTATTTTATTAAAATTGTTTGGCGCCATTTTCCCTTTGTTTTATCCTAAATGATAATTATATTGCTCGTCTGGACTACATCAACTATGGCCCAGTTTGTGGAAAGATTATCCAGTACTAATGTACTGTTGTCCAGGGGACGTACTAATGTACTAATAGTACATCCTTTCCGTGGAGACTCTTTACATGTCCCGATGAGTTGAGGTGATGGTGAGTATGAGGTTGACGGCGAGTATGAGGTTGACGGCGAGTATGAGGGTGACGGTGAGTATGAGGTTGACGGCGAGTATGAGGGTGTGAAACGAGCCAAAACATCTACAACCTAACTAAAGTCTTACCGAACCCTGGGGACAGTTGTGGTAATTCCCTTTTTGGGAAAAATACCCAAGGTACCAGCCAGCAATTGAAGCAGGGACCCATAAGATTGTAGCCAGGTGTACTGGCCACTACACCACGGGGTCGGGTATTGTTTTTATTTTTTAGACCTATTTGCTCGCCTATATGTTTATAATTCTTGACTTCTTTGAACTCACAAAATAAACAATATTTCAACCTTGTCTTGCTAATCTTAAACAACATGGTGACTTACAGTGTGCGACATAAAGTTTTTATATTTCGTAAATTAAAAAAATAACACCTTGACACGGGAATTGGACCCATGACTTTAGGCTTATTACACCAATGCTCTAACCACTGACCTATCCAGAAATCTTCCCTTGCTTAGGGTCATTCTTCACTCATTTTAAGGCAGAGTCTGTAATGGACATGCGTCAAAGTTGGCCGCGTTATCTTATAGATCTTGCTCTTGATAGAGCACACATTTGTAGTCTAGAATTTCCGCACGTCCATTACAGACTCTGACCTAAAATATGAGTGAAGAATGACTAGGCATGAGATCCTCAAGAATGAAATAATTTTAAAAAGCAGTTTTATTTTTCTCCCTCCTGTCCCATTACAATATACCACTGTAGCGAGAATGAACAGCAGTCGCTATTGGCCTTCGGTCTCTCTTCAGTGTCATATCAAGAAATATTTGGGGCCCTAATCTATCAGCGGGGGCTTAAGGGTCGGGTTAAACAGGCAGTCACATTGGAGGGTGGGTGGGTAGGCTATCAAGGGCATCAAAACTATAATCTTAAGCACTAAAATAAAACCCTTTATTTACAAAAAAAAAAGTATTAAACAAATACTAAAATATAAGCTTTACTTTAAAATTATCTTAAGGTTATCATTTGAATAGTAATTAGTGTTTTCACTAACTTATCAATTGATCATAAACGAAGGTACCAAATATCATTTTGTGGATATAAACTTTGGCTATTGGTGCTATTATACATGATAAATATACAACAAAACTTATTTTTTTCAGCCCCCTCTCTTCCAAATTAAAAGCATCAAAAACACAAACAATTACCGAGAAAAAGACACGCAAACCACCTGACCCTGACAAGTTCCCATCTGCGGGTCTTCACTCGACTTCCTCCAAAAATAGGTAAATACTTTACTATCACAAATTTATTTCCCTGTTAGGCCCTAAGGACCTCATTGTGTTGACGGTCTTATAAGACCTGGTAGTAAATAATGGTGGTGGTGGTGGTGGTGGTGATGATGGTAAACTTTGGCATGTAAAACACATATTGGCAGTCTTATTAGCTGATTGGTCAGAAAGCTTGACTAACGCGGGAAGCTGACGTTTGCTCCCGACGCATCTTACCGAGGAGGCTATTTTTACACTCTATTTTACCGGACACTCTTCATGCAAATACTGAGGTAGGTATATTAATAAATCTTCTTTCCTTGGATGAAATAATTTACTCATTGATAAAGCCCTGTAAAAATGGTTTAATTTTTGGTTAAATTTCAGTTTTTAAACCTCACTTTTTGGTGTTATTTCATGTTTATTCAAAATTGCATGTTATCTGAGGTGTTTTAACTATTGTTTACATATTGAGACAATGTATAACAAATTATTATTTTTTACTGAAACATTATATATTTGCTTTAAAATTCTTTGTCGAGTTTGTCTGCACATTTCTCTATTTTGTAGCCTAAAGTTAGTTTACACTAAAACAAAACTAATCAAATTACAGCAGGGTCAAATTTTCTCTTTAATTTCTTCTTAATTTCGTTTTTTTTAAAGTGGTGTTATTTCATTTTATAGGAGGATTTTGTGTAACAAGACAATTTCATTTTATTTCGCTTTTCAAAAACATTGTAAATCAAATCTAAAAACTATCAAAGTAAAAAGTACTTGATTCCATCTTTGTATGGCACTTTTCGCTTCATCGCGTCTCACCATTCTTATGGGGCTCTGGTTATTGATAACCTCTACCAACCTAATGCGGATGAATTTAAAATAACCTCCTTCAGTAGCCGCCTGGTCTAACACGCTACTTTCATGTTAGACTAGACTGCCGATGACAGGAAAATCGAGTTTCAAATTTTGGTCTGATGTACTTAGGGTAGTTTTTCCACTTTCTCTCCATGCAAATGTAGGTAAATTTCCTCTAAACATAACCTTACTCATCCCTGAACCATTAGTGTAGTTAGTGTATAAGGGTATAGTTCGAACGGGTAGTAAGACGCGGTGCTAGAAACGAAGGCAGATAATTGTAAATACGTAATTGTGTGCGTGTCTAGTGATCAACGGCCGAGCTGGTCCGCCCTTCATGTGATAGATGTTTGCGGGGATCGACGTTTGTTTGACACATTCTCTTCCGAGCTGCCCTTACACCCCGACATATCTGTGTCCGTGGCTTGCGAGAGACACCAGGGCCCCAAGAAGACCTGCAACACTCCGATCGGCTCTCGTATCGCGAGAAGGACCAGGCTGGCCTCCTCATGCGCCGAGACAGAGGAGTGGGTGCTGACGAGCGAAGAGAGGAGGGTGGTGGGTGTGGCTCTCTGTCTCGGAGGAGAGGATGTGTACTACATTTCTCTCAACGCGGGTATGCTATCTTCTACCGTAGTTTGTCGCATGATACAACTTAGCTTCGTTCAGTAAATTCTGGAATGTATATAAAAATTAGTGGTTGGCCAGTGATTAAAAACTCAAAATTCTTCACAAAAAAAATATTTATTATTATTTTTTTTTTGTTAAGAATTTGAGTTTTTAAATATAATGCTGTTTCAAATTCACTATTTTAATTTTACGTACAATCCTCAAATTCTAATCCGAATCTTAGAATACATGTTGAACACAAAGCAATTTACTTTACTAGATTTCTTCTGAAGTTACCTGCTTCAGTGGCCTCATGATCCGAGGGGCTACTCTTGCAGTAGACTAGACTGCCGATGACGGGGAGATCGATGTTTGAATCTTGGTCAGGTGTACAGAGAGTGGTTTTTTTTTTTTACTAAATGGTTTTCCATTCTCTCTTCACACAAATGCAGGTAAACTTCCTCTAAAGTTCAACCTTCCTCATCTATAAATCATTAACGTAATTGGTGGGATTAGGGACGTTTTATTTATAAGAGGTGTCCCCCAAATTTGTATGGAGGGAGAGTGGAAAATAATTTCTGACCTCATTACACCCGACCGAGATTCGAAACTCGATCTCCCCGTCATCGGCAATCTAGTCTACTGCGAGAGTAGCTCCTTAGAGCACACGGCCACCTAAGCGCGTTTCATTTCTTCTTGAACGCTACTTAGTATTTTCCTTTTTTTAAAAAAAAATATTTAAGAATCCAATGTTTATAAGGAAATCAAATTAAAATGGTTGATTCTAACTAATATTTTATCTTTAAAGAATGAATACTCAAGAATTGTTAGTTTTCTATGCATACAAATAGTTAGAAACAAATATAAAAATTCTTCAAGCAGGTACAATAAAAATAATCTAGTTGACAAATTGAAATAAAAATAATAAATCTTTCACATTAAAAAGAGGAGCTCCATCCCAAACACCTTCCAATATGTTGTTAGGAAACATATTTTAAGCATATTATTATAGATTTAAATAACTCAATAAGGAAAACCTCTTTTCACTTTATGAGGCAATTGTATTATATTTGGAAGAAGGTATAGGAAAGGTGGATAGAAACATATAAAAGGGAGACAAACACAAAATGGCCTTTACAATGAAAAGAAGAACACAGTTCACACTTTACACTGCTGCCAATGGACAAGGAGGTAATGGTTGCCTCTTAAAGAAAATTAATCGTCACCGCCCGATCCCTCGACCTAGGTTTCATTCTTTCGGAACTCATCAGGGAGGAGTGTGAAACGCGCAACGCAACTTCCTAAAAGAGAAAACCAAAAAAACAAAAGGGGAGAAAAAGGAAAAAGTAAATAATGTGATTGACAGTTTCCAGTGTTGTCCCACTGGAGGAGCGACTTGGCCTTCTGGAAACGGTGGTTAATGGTTCGCCCTGGCTGACTTCTCTGCGAATATTCGACTTCAAGGAACAGATGAAGGTTCTGGCCCGCTGCTGCTCCATCCATGTCGACACCTCATGTGCAGATGACCCTAAAATTGCGGACTGGCTCCTTGAGCCCGAAGGCAGAGAAAAGAACCTTCAAGCCATGGTGAGGGCCCGTATTTACGAGGCACTGCCAAGGTACAGGCAGACTCACAGCTAAAATACCTAACAAGTTGTGGTCTGCAAGCACAGTAGAGCGTCGATAATTCGGACTGATAGGGAACTGACCTTGATTTGTCTGGATTTAATAAAATACAGTACCTATACTAAAATAAATAAATAAGGAATATTTACGAGAACCCAGTGTTAAGGTAGAAACATTTTCACAAGCACAAATACTATAACTTACATTATTTCTAAGCGGAACGCACAACAACTCTGGCCATGCAAACAAACTGAACAGGAGCTGACGGCTAGGCACAGTGTGTGTGTGTTGATGACCGTTGTGACTCCCCATCCTTTCTGCATTCTAGCCGACATAGACCGTCACCCCCAATGCATTTATGCTGGGCTTTGTTTCACACTTTCTATTGGAATTTTGAATATTGAAACCACTGTGGCTATTTTTATAAATACTATTTTTTCTTGACGTTTGGGATTTTTGAAGTCCAAATTATTGACACTCTACTGTACTCAAATTTTGAGCTTAGGCTCGAGATTTCGATACAATGTCAGTTTAAAACTCGATACAACACGATTAACGATATGTACTAAAAAAAAACAATAGTAATACATTACATTACGTTACAAATTTATGCCACATACAGATCTATTAGATGTGTCCGTATCTTCCCTCAGAGCTTGAAGTACTGTGAGCCAGCAGTGACGAATGTGACAGAGCTGGCCGGAAACGTGAAGGGGGTTGGCAGCCCTGCGTTGGAAGTGTCCAGTAAAGTCCTCCCCCGACTGAGAGCCAGCGCAGAAGCTGTAGTGACGTGGCAGATTGTACAGGCACAGCGGTCACGGCTACAAGAAAACAAGTTGGCCGATATTTACAGAGGTACGTTACACCCGATATCATTGCTAAGAGAGTTGAAGGTCTTCAGTCTCTCTTCTCTCTCTTTTTTTCGCCAAATCTCTTCACGCTTTCTTACACTTTTCACGGTTTTATTGATAATCAAAAGATCGATGTTCAAATCCCGGTCGGGTTTACTAAAGGTGTTTTTTTTAAATATTTTATTTTTTTGTCACACAAATGCATGTAGATTAACTCTAAAATGACCCGTGGTCGCACGATCTGACGAGCTACTCTCGTATTAGAATAGAAGACAGGGAGATCGAGGTTCGATCTCGGTCGGGTGCACTGAGGATGGTTTTTTCCTAAATAGATTTCCACTCTCCTTCTGTACAAATGTGTGTGCACTTCCTCTCAATTAAACCTTTTTCATCCCTAAACCATTAGAGTAATTATCATATATGCATACAACCTGAACAGGTATTAAGACTTGGTGATAAAAAAAACTTATCTGAATGTTATGAATGAATTATAAGAAATAAATCTAAGATTATTCTAAAGGTTAAAGGGTAATTTTAAAATTTCCCGTTCCCATCCCGAATTCCATTATTTTGACTCATTTTCTATCACGTTCTTGTCCCAAAACAAAAAAGCTATTCCCGACCATCACTAATTCCCTTATGTATTTTCTTTTTATTACTTTATTATATTTAAATGTCCTATTTTGTTCATAAACTATTCCAAGTTTCAGATTCAAGAATAAATTGGGAGATAAGAATTCATAAAAATATGGATAAGACGCAACTCATTATTATTCCATTTTTATTTGAAATACAAACTTTGTTAAGGGGTTTTCACTAGTACACTTGGTGACTTGGTTGTCTAGTGGTAAGGTGTTGAAATTCTTTGGTGGGGGTCCGAGGTTCAATCCTCTGTACCGGCACAGATATATCTGATTACCGGCACAGATATATCTGATTACCAAAACCTTCCTTCACCTCAAGAGGCAATTTGATGATATTGAATTGTACGTAAATCCTAGCCCTTCATTTTACCATATATGTTGACTACGGAAGAGCCAGTGACAGCTAAACTTCTCATCTGATCATAACATGTAATTTTTCTTTATGTGGGCTATTCCAGGGACCTCCTTTAACATAGGGAATTTTTAAATGAAAAATCAATATTTTTAGAGTCATTTTGAATTTTTGTAATACATGTATTAATCACAACTTGTGAATGTGTGGAATGCCAGTCCTACCACCGTGGTTCGGATCCTACGTTAAACTGTAGGTCCTCCATTTCATCTCACAACCACCCTACCATTACACATTAGCGTAAGTGCATATAACCCGAAGGGGGTGGTAAGACATGTGGCTATAATAATAATAATAATAATAATAATTAGTACACTTTGTTTCTTTTATGAATTCATATATCTTATTTCACTGCCTACAAAAGCATTTTTATTATAATACTAAACCTGTATAGGTTCAACCTATTAAACATTAAAATAAATTATCACAAGCAATTTTTTTTCATAATTCTATTATACCTGTATATATGTGACATATTCTTGTGTTACGTATAACTTTTAGAGGTAGAGATGCCGACATTAGTGTGTCTGGCTCGGATGGAACTGACAGGTCTCCGGTTCAGTCGAGAAGAAGCTGAGAAATTGTGCAGCGTGTTAGAGAAACAAATGCTAGCACTGGAGGAGCAGGCGTACAAACTTGCCGGTCACACATTCTCCCTCACATCGCCCGCCGATGTCGCCAAGGTACATTTTATTTAAGCAGTTGAATGATTTAAAAATAAACTCCATCTATAATCTACTGTATTACCATTACCTCTCTGTCCAGTGGCAGCATTGTAAGGTGTGAATTGTGTTCTTCTTTTCATTGTTATAGTCATGTTGTGTTTGTTCCTTTTATATGTTTCTATCCACTTTTACTTTACCTTCTAACAGATATAATATCAACTCATAAAGCGAAAATAGGTTTTGGAGACTTTCTGGATCGGAGGAGATGCGGTGAGCCCGTATGGCGAGACTGTATGGGATAGATCTATCAGTGTTGAATGGATGGCAGCTATCAAAATGCAAATATTGTTGTTCATTAGTGGGTTTAAGATGCACCGAGGTTCTTAAGTGGCCATCTGACAGCCTAATGTCCACATCAATAAATGTTGCCTGGTCGTGTGATTGATTTGAGGTGAACTTCAGAGCCGTAAAGGGGTTTAGTTTGTTTAAAAATAGGGTTAGATTGTCTCGGCCAGCTGTCCACACCATGAATATATCATCGATGAAGTGAAGCCAGCGAAGTGGTTTGTTGATTTGGCGGTCAGGAAAAGTTTTTTCCAGTTTGCCCATCAAGGGATTGTCATACGAAGGTGCCATCCTTGTACCCATTGCTGTGTCTTTGGTTTGAATGAAGTTCTGATTAATTTGTCTGCAGGTTCTGTACCGAGAATTAGGCCTTTCATCAGGTACATTGAACACGAATCAGAAACCCAGCACTAATAAGGAGGCCCTCACCAGAATCAAGGCTGAACATCCACTTCCGGGACTTGTCCTCCAGTGGAGGAAAATCAACTCCATCATTACCAAGGTAACAAGACTTATTCGCTTGAGCAAAATGCTCTCATTTGATGGTTTTGTTTTCATTATTTATTATTAGGTGTTCTGTATTACAACAGGTCCATTCCTTTTGTCAGTGAATTTAGACCGCCATTGCGCCCTGTCCTCTGCCTCCTTCAGCTCCCGGAATGTTCTTCTTTCTTTCAAGTCATCAGTCATTTGAATCCTCCTCCTTCCTAAGCTCCTCTTTACCTCAACCTTTCCGTCTATGACGTCGTACAGAAGAAAGTTCCTCCTAAGGATGTGTCTGGTCCAGTTTGCTTTGTACCGAAGAATCACATCCAAAATGGTTCTCTTCTCACCCACTCTTCATTTGTCCACCCGATCTTCTCAAGTCTTCTCCAACTCCACATTTCAAAGTTCTCCAAGCATTTCTTTTCCATCTTTCCTAAGAGTCAAATTTTCTTCTCCATACAATGCGATGCTCCACATGTAGAATTTCATCAGTTTCTTCCTCGGCTCCGAACTCAACTTGGTGGTCAGCAGTGACCTCTTCTTGTCGAAACCTTCCTTGGCCTTGTTCCCATAGCAAAATTAAATTAAAAATGAACTTTATAGGCAAATTTGATCCTCACAGATATTTGTACAGATTTTAACTTGGAAATTTCTGTTTTTAATTTCGACCTTGAACCCTTCAATCCCCACAAGAGATAGCAAGTTTATCTTACATTGTTCCACTATGGGGTAGCTTATAATATACCAAGAGAATAAGGCTTTAATCAAAAGTATTAACAATAATTTTATTGTTATACAAATTAGTTAAATAGTATCTAAGTATTATCCGACACCTTAGCTCAGTCGGTAGTGTGTCTGTCTTCTAAGCTAAGGGTCTCGAGTTCGATTCCTGGCATGGCAGAAAAATTTATCATTTGTGAAATGTGGGGGTTACCCTTTCACATTGATGAATTAACGGTCGGGGACTGGATGTTGTGTCTGTCCTAGTCTTAAGTTACATTATAAGACACATGAAGCTACGACAATTTGGTGGTGGGAAATATATGACTTGAATAAAAAAATTGACCACAGGTTGGAAACGATTCACAGTGATAGTGATCCTCAAGTTAATTTTGTTCACATACACACACATACACGCACCCGTTTCGGTGGTTGCATTGTCTAGGGCGCTACTATCGCGGTAGACTGGAATGTCGATGACAGTGAGATCGAGGTTCAAATCTCGGTAGGTTATCAAGAGTGGTTTATACAAAATAGTTTTATATTTTCCCTCTACACAAATGAGGGTACACTTCCTATGAATATAACCCTCCTAATCCCTAAAAACCATTAGCGTATCTAGTTCATACGTGTATAACCAGAACAGGTAGTAACACGTGGTGCTAAAAACAAATAAAGAGTTGTTTGCTGTATGCTTTTTATTACTTCACACGTTTGTCAATTTGTGCTGTAGACGGTGTTCCCGCTCTTGAACACGAACACCGGTGAGCGCATGTTTGGACGCTGCTTGATGCATACGGCCACCGGCAGAATCTCTATGCACGAGCCGAACTTACAGAACATCCCTCGGGACTTTGACATCTCCCCACCGGAAGGCAGTGACGTGGCCGTCAGTATGAGGCTGGCTTTTGTGCCTAGCAAAGGTACACTCGTTTGATAGTCGAACATTCGTAAACACAATGACGACATTCTGACCCTGAAAAGCCAGGGCTCGATCCTCCACAAGGTGCACTAGAGATGTTTGGTGTGTTTTTTTTCACTGTAATCTATCAACCCTTCAGAAGAATGTTGGGGTATTTCTTTAAAATGCACCATTTACTAACTTTTATGAGGGTAGTAATATTTTCTTTAAAAAAATCATGACTTAACAAGAGCTTAGATACATATAAACAAACAAAAAAAGTTATTTTAATTTGAAAGAAACTTCAAAATAACTGGCTTATTGATTATCTTTTTTTATTGAATTTCAGAATGGAAAATACTAAAATAATTGAATATTAACTTCAAATAGATCCAAATGAAAGGCTCTAATTGGTTTAGTAGGAAATAAGATCAAATTTATATTACAGAGCTTTAATCAACCTCACATTTTTCAGAATTTTTGAAGAAAGACTAGGAAAATAACTGTCAGATTTTTCAAATAATTTTTTAATCCAAAGATATCTTAATAAACAGTACATAGATTGAATGAATAATAATTTTTAAAGAAATTAAAATATCTATGAATGATCTAACTAAAGTTAAGTGTTAAACTAAATTTGCAAAGTAAAAGTTGAGTTTCGATAGAATGGGGGGATTGGGCGGTGACGATCAATTTTCTTTAAGAGACATCCATTACCTCTTTGTTCATTGGCAGCAGTGTAAAGTGTGAACTGTGTTCTTCTTTTCATTGTAAGAGCCATATTGTGTTTGTCCACCCTTTTATATGTTTCTATCCACCTTTCCTGTACCTTCTTACAAATATAATACAAAGTAAAAGTATAGTTTTTCTGTCAACAATTTTTTTTTTCACTCTACATTTTTCCCGCAGGTAATATTTTTGTGTCGGCTGATTATTCTCAACTAGAGTTGCGTCTTCTTGCTCATTTCTCCGGGGACACAGTGCTGCGCTCTATCCTCAACTCGGGACAAGATGTCTTTACAAGTATTGCCGCGGCGTGGAACAAAATCCCTCACACACAGGTGCGATTATGTTTTAACACGAGGTCAACCTTCTCTTGGGTCACGTATCTTTTGGACAAGACCGTTGCGTATTGAGGTTTGATATCCCTCAATATGAAGGACGTTGCCTATTTGTGACATCACAGACGCTCAATATAGGATCTCACATGCTAACGAATTTACGTTTCATTGAGTGAGTTTTTAAGATGTTACATTGAAACAAAAAACCATAAATTCTAAAAATAGTCTTACATTGTCATAAAATTATTATTTATAGGTGACCTGGCGGTCTAGGGGTAAGGTGTCAGACTTCTGTGCTGGCGTCCGGGGTTCAATCCTCGGTCCCGGCAAAGATTTATCTGATTACCAAAACCTTCCTTCACCTCTGACAAGACATTTTGTGAATGTGGGGAATGCCAGGCCTCCACCGTGGTTTGGATTCCACGTTAAACTGTAGGTCCTCCATTTCATCTCGCAATCGCCCTACCATTACACATTAGCGTAAGTGCGTATAACCTGAACGGGTAGTAAGACGCGGTGATAATAATAATAATAATATTATTTATATATTGACTAGATGTATTTTTTATAACTTATATACAACTCAGGTTATTTGGTTTTGGTAATGAAAATGTTCTCTAGGATTTTTCCTGCCAGGATGCAAATTTAAAAAAAATGTCTGTGGTAGCAAATGTAAATCTAGAAAAGTAAACAAGAAAAAGGCAATTTTAAAAAATCAAGTCAAATGTTTTCAAGGCCCATATATTAAAGTGACTGTGTAAACTCATCAGGTGAAGAGAGGATGGGTTTTTTAGCACATAGACAAGGGACTTGGCAGGGTGAACTGCTCATCTTCTTTCCTATCTTTCTATTTCCATACATTGGTTTCTAAATGTGTTGGTGCTTAGAGCGCTTAGGTGAGTCAAGATAAGATGCATCGCGCTTCGCAAAATAGCTTTGCACGCTCCAAGTAGGCAATGTCGTTAATCAAGCTATAATCGATCAGTTCAGTTATGTATACAACCATTTATACTGTTTTCATTCAGTTTACCCGCTTCGGTGGCGTAGTTGGCTAACGCGCTTGTCGTGTTGAGCTCTACTGCAGAGGAAGGGGAGATCGAGGTTCGAATCTCGGTCGAGTGAACTGGGGGTGGTTTTTCCTAAATGGTTTTACACTCTCCCTCCACCCTTCCCAATTCCTAATCCATTAAAGTAATTAGTATGTAAAGCGTATAACCCGAACGGGTAGTAAGACGCGGTGCTAAATATGATGATAATTCAGTTTGTTCTCGAAGCTCTCTCTTCTAACCTCTCCCTCTAAAGCTGGATCTTCACCTGGAGACATTCCAAGAAATGGAAGACCGGTACCGTTGTTTTGAAAGTCGCCTTAGAGCTGCGATAGAGCCATATAGATTTGTCATGGGTTAAGGCCACAGTCAAGGTATACACCTGACCCTCACTCTCCGGGTTAAAAATGGCTGTGCGCGTCGGAAGAGCTCGAGTGCTTCAAAACAGAGGTCGCTAAGCGCAGCCCCAAGTGACCAACATCACTATCAAGCAGGCATTTCTAAAAAAAATAGTTCATTTCAAAGATGGTTTCACCAGAGACCTACAAAAATGTCTTTCTAGTTTTAATAAATTGGCTTTCGAGAAAGCTAGTTTTAGGTAGAGGCCCAAACTCCCTCCCTATAAACAAACTCCCCGAATGTTTATACTCGGACTGCAAATATAAAGAAAACTTGGAATACAATGGTCTTATTTTGTTCTAGCGAATGTTTGCTAATTGTCTAGTTGTAAATATTTGACTAGTTATGTGTCTTAACAGGTTTGGTAATTGTAAATAGGTGTGGAGGGGGAGGATGGGGGTGGCGGGCTTTTTGGTACCATGACTATTGTGTTCAGTCTGCCCCCACCCCC
>CABEEJ010003068.1:9236-33797 GCA_901482245.1 Timema douglasi | reverse complement strand
CCCCCCCCCCCCCGTACAACGATCAATTTGAGAGTGAATTGTTTCACTTGTGAGTGCTGTTATCGCTGAGAACTTCAACTAGCACTCTCCAGTGTCCCAGGACTCGGCCTGGCGCAAGTATTGCAGCGAATATACCGTCGGGCTGAGTGTCTGGTGTATATCTTGTCTGTGGCCGAGACGAGAGCACTCTTGTTTATTGTTAATTTATCAAGCTGTTGTTTTTAAGGCGACTATAGAGTTGTGACAGAGAATCGAGCAGGTTTTTCTATGGGTCAATGTGATAACACTTGGGGCCAGTTTCATAGTCAAATTTAGTACGCCTCAAGCGTCGGCGCTACACTAAATACAAGACGACACCTACCTAAACTCGAATGGAATGGGCCGTTCTCGCATAGGAAACTGGCCCGTTCCATTCGGGTTTAGGTAGGTGTTGTCATGTACTTAGTGTAGCGCCGCGCTTGAGGTGTACTAAATTTGACTATGAAACTGGCCCTAAATCTTCATGTTAATTTAACAAGTGGTGGTCTTAAAGGTTACCTTCGAGTTGCGACAGAGAGCCAAGCAGATCTGCTATGGGATGATCTACGGTATGGGTGCACGCGCGTTGGCTGAACAACTCGAGGTGGAAGAGAGCGTTGCCGTCAGCTTCATGGCCTCCTTCAATAAGGCATACCCGGGCGTAAAAAAGTTCCTCGCTGAAACTATCGCTAAATGTCGGAGGCAGGGCTATGTGGAAACTTTACAAGGTCGCCGAAGATACTTGCCCGCAATTACAGGCTCCAATAGTTTGCAAAAAAGTAAGTTGAGCATATTGATTTCTTTGGTTTACACTTTGGGCCAGTTTTATAATCAGAATTAGCACATCTCAAGTGTGGGTCGATACTAAATATAGGATGAGACCTACCTATAAGGTATTCACGAGCTAAGTTCACCTGGATGACAGCTCGAAATGTTACTAGAAGTAGTCCCTAATATATCACTACGCCAACAGCTGACAGATATCACTTTGGATGACTGTAATGAAAACAGATGGTAATATATTAATGTGATAGTTAACCTACAATGATTTAGGCCAATATTATTTATATATTTATTTTAGGTCGGACACAAAGTTTATCTATAGTTTTATTCCCCTTAAAAAATATTAACATCACTTTCACAAAAACTTCTAACAAACATAGCCTCAAAATGGTGACTGACGAATTTTAAACCATATGATTGATTATAACGGTAAACAAGTTTTTTTACAATGATGCGGACACGAAGTTGATGAAAATACTTTATTCAGTTAAATATTTCAAAATACGATAAAATAATCATAAAATCATGTATTGTATGTAAAAAAATGACAATTTTCTCTTCTCCAAGTAAATACGATGCCTGTATTAAAAGGTATTGATGTATGCACTATAATACACAAAATCAGTAACGTTCCAAAACGAAAAATAAGTACTTTTAATTATGTTTAAAATATTGTTTCGAGTTGGACAAAAAGAAATTATTTAAAAAAATGAAATAGTATGAGAAAACTTAAGTTTATGTTATTTTAGATGTAATATATAACACATAATTAAAGATCTTTACATTTATAACAAAACTGTGATCTTTTACAAGTGTAAACTTCAACTTCACTTTGAATGTTCGTTCGTTTCGACTTTAATATGAAAGTAAGCTTTCAGATTCAATGGAAAAAAAAAAAGTTAAACAACTTTTATTTATGTTTTAAATATATCCAAAGTTAAATATTTGTATCCATCACTAAACTTTTTTTTTTTTAATATTCAAACTTTGATTCAGTTTGGGAATATCTCATAATATTCAAGTCGACCTCGCTTTGAATTTTAAAAGTGGATTTTGTATTGGCCAAAAGTGTTGTTTTTTATTTTTAGGTTACTATGATTCTCAGAACTTCTGGAGATCACTTGTTTTTTTTACTGCTTTATCTTGTGTATTTTGGCACCAATTGAAGAATAAATCTTCGATGTCACTGGAACCTTAACTAAAGTTTCTCTCACCTAGAACGACTGTGTCTAAGTCCCAAAGTTCTCGGTTCTGTCTTCATCGTCGGCTTAGTACTGCTTTGAGCCGTCGGAGAATGTGTTGCAATTTTTTGTCTAGATTATTCAAGGGGTTTGTGTCGGGTGTTTATTAAAATTACTCAAGGTCACGCGGAGCGGCAAGCGGTCAACTCGACGATCCAAGGCTCGGCAGCTGACGTGGCCAAGCGGGCGATGGTTCTTGTAGAACAGAGGTTGTCGAAAAAATTCTCCCCTTCTTCTCCACGGAAAACTTACAACCCGTGTACCAAGGTCAAGTGAGAGAGCGGACAAACGAGCGTGCAGCTTCATTGGTGCTACAGCTTCACGACGAGCTGTTATACGAGGTGAGTTGTCTTCGTCATGTACTGTCGGCCATGTCTTTCTCTCGGAAGCAATAGTAAAATCGTTGATATGGACTTTTTTATATATATATATATATATAGTTTATTGTTAACGTTACAAAAAAACACTAAGATACCGTGAAGTGTGAGTGGGTGTGGTGGACAGTGACTGACTGGTCTTCACATACTAGGAGGTTCTCGACTCTTTACAAGTTTCTCGAGCAACTTACTCGCTGTTCGCCTCAGGCAAACTCGCAGATCCATCACAGACCCTGGCGCCACAGTCGCCTGTCAACACCACCAACACACACACACACACACACGTCATAATTACTCTCATACAGTTCTTTTAATAATACACAGAAAACATTTCAATTTGAGTTGGGTCGAACACCACTATTTTACCAATCCAGATTTCCACTCTTAGCTTCAAATTCCAAATCCGAATCTTTCTTTACCATTTTCCTTTTTCTCCCCTTTTGTTCTTTTTGTTTTCTCTTTTTAGGAAGTTGCGTTGCGCGTTTCACACTCCTCCCTGATGAGTTCCGATAGAATGAAACCTAGGTCGGGGGATTGGGCGGTGACGGATCAATTTTCTTTAAGAGGCATCCATTACCTCTTTGTCCATTGGCAGCAGTGTAAAGTGTGAACTGTGTTCTTCTTATCATTGTAAAGGCCATATTGTGTTCGTCCCCCTTTTATATGCTTCTATCCACCTTTCCTATATATTCTTCCAAATATGATAAAATCTGAATTTTGGAAATAATTATGAATATAATAGGAAATATAATATGATAATATAATATACAAATACTAACGGTTATCATTATTTTTTAGATTATTTGGAATAGAGCACTTGGCTAAATCATGGCTTAAATTAGAAGGGATAGCCAGTACACTTACTTTGGTGATACTGGAGAAGAAACTGTTTAGATAGAACACTAAAATACACACACGCTTTTAAAGACAAGCTTTCACTGTCACAGACAGCTTCATCAGGTAGAATAGAGTCTACTCTCTTGACCTGATGAAGGTGTCTGTGACAGTGAAACACAGTTCACATTTTACATTGCTATCACTGGACAAAGAGGTTTATGGCTGCCTTTTGAAAAAAAAATCTATCGTTACCATCCAATCCCCCCGACCTGGGCTACATTCTATCGTAACTCATCAGGGAGGATTGTGAAACGCGCAACACAACTTCCTAAAAGAGGAAACCAAAAAAACAAAAGGGAGTAAATGGAAAATTGTAAATAATGATAGGACACATAGATAGGAACATGTAAAAGGTATAACGTAAAGGATAAACACAGGAAAAGGACATTGCATGCGGGTATATAATATATCTCTATAAGGAAAACCTCTCTTCGCTTTACGAGGCAAAAAAAAAAAAAAAATGGGATGATCAGACAACAACAAGTGTATGAGTGAGATGAGAAGAATGGTGGAAGGATACAAGAATATGGAGGCACATTCATTAAAACAAGTGCATGTTTAAGTGAACAAACAGGCTGGAAACAGTTCATGATGATAATGATATTAAAACATATTTTTTAATCTGTTACTGGGTCTTTTTTTTTTATTCAAGTATATTTTTCCACTGCCGCCTGTCGTAGCTTCATACGCCTTATAATATAACTTAAGACTAAGACAGGCACAACATCCAATCCCTGGCCATCAATTTATCGATGTGAAAGGGGTAAACTCATATTTTCACTAATGATAAATTTTCGGCCATACGCGGGAATCGAACCCGGGACCCTTAGCTCGGTAGGCAGACACACTACCGACAGAGCTGAGGTGTCGGACATTAAAAACTTAGGATAAACTATTAGAATAAAGATGAGAAGCAATAATTTGTATGTCAATCGAGTATATTTCAAATATCCACAGAATTTACAAAACTTTAACTCTTCAAAAGTGAGTTACAATAATAATATTACTTGTGGGTGACCTGGCGGTCTAGGGGTAAGGTGTCAGACTTCTATGCTGGCGGCCGGGGTTCAATCCTTGGTCCTGGCAAAGATTTATCTGATTACCAAACCCTTCCTTCACCTCTGACAAGACATTTTGGGAACGTGGGGAATGCCAGGCCTCCACCGTGGTTCGGATCCCACGTTAAACTGTAGGTCCTCCATTTCATCTCACAATCACCCAACCACTACACATTAGCGTAAGTGTGTATAACCCGAACGGGTAGTAAGACGCGGTGCTAATAATCATAATAATAATAATATTACTTGTGGCGGTTGATTTATTCACAGTATAATAGTATGTTTGGTCCTAAACACACCCTGTGGACGGTCTAAAGAAATTTCCCTGACAGGTGTCGGACAAACACGTGACGGAAGCGGTCGCAATCATCAAGTCTGGGATGGAGGAAGCGGTGAAGCTCTCAGTGAAACTTCCTGTTAAGGTCAAGACAGGGAACTCATGGGGAGCACTTCGGGAAATACCTCTCTAAGATGTCTTTGGTCTTGGTCCATGTCTCATCATGAATACATTAAATATAAATAGATCTTATATTCTAACGTTATCTCTAGTCTTGTGTGTGTTATGTACTCTAGAGATGATAGTAGGGTCCGAATATAGGTAGCTGTGCTAACTCTTGTTCCGACTGGTAAAAAGTTCAGTACGTACTAACAGGCCTCAACTCAAATAATCCAAGATTCAAGAGCATTTTTTTTGTTTTCAAATCGTTGCTACACAATCTATGTTCGGGCACATTTTTTTAAATGTTTAATTTGAATCGGTTATATCTCTACCAGATGGAAATAATTGGTCACTTTGAATTCTGGTGATAAAATAAATAAACAAACTCTTTCCACAAACTTATTTTCAAGAAATTAGTTTGGATTTAAGGGTACTTACTAGTTTTAATTGAACTGGGGTGCTTTTTCATTTTTATTCGTTTGTTTGTATATCATTTATTTTTGTAAAATTTAATTAGTACTTTTCAAAGTTGGTTCAAATCCACTAGTTTACAAATTTGAATCTCCAATTTACCTGAAAATTTTGAATTTGAATCTTGATAAAAAATTATGAAGATAAGAGGAAATATAAATATACTGGTCTGGGGGTTGTTAAGTTATTGTTATAAATGGTTATGAACCAACAATAAGCAGTATTAGAACTCTAAAGCAAATTTCACTTAAAAAGTGAAAAAAAATATTGATTTGATTTTTGAATCAGAAATTTTTATTACCCGAGTATATTGAAGGATTTGAGGGCTCTTTCCTGGTGATTTTTAATGTTTGTAGGGTTGGTAAAATGATTACACCAATTTTCAACCATATAGTCACTTAAAAACCAACACATTATTTTATAGTTTCAAATCACATACATACTTTGTAGTTAAAATTAATGAGCAATTTCATAAATTTGTCTGCAAACATAAAACATTAGATCATATAAGATAATTTATAATTCAATATTAATTTGAAAGTAATATATGTGAACATCAAAATAATTGTAAATAAATGGAATGATGTGTGCGCATACGTACTAAAACATTACCACATAATAAAAATATTAATTTATGTTTAATTGAGAGCGCTGGTTCTAGCAGCAAATAAATTGTATATATATTTTTTTATCTATGAGTGCATGCAATGAAAACAATATCACAATTAATATACTTTAATTTAATATAAATATAAGAATTTTGATCGTATGGTCATGATAATTGTAAATATTAATAAAACCATTTGTTCTTGGGAATATACGTACATTAGGTAAGAGGTGAAATACAATACATACTTTGTAATTTATTATATTTATTTAAAGTCAAAAAACGTAGCTTTAGTATAATCATGAATTATTTCATTAAATGAACCATAAAACTAGTACATTAGGTTCACTTTTTTACTGTTTTGAAAATGCTGTTAATATTTTGGTGCTGTAGCAGATTTTAAAAATCCTGGCTTAGAGCACTAACACGGATGGGTACAGGTTTTTCCGAGCCACAGCCAAAGGCGTGAGGAATTTATTTGTACTCCAACGACTGTTCCCTCTTGTGTATAAGAGTAGCTCAGCTTTAAACATTTGTTTAGATTTAGTTTTTTAACCGAGTGATTTTGATTTTATTTATAAGCCGTAAGAATAAATTGTGTTCAAAGTTGAAAATATTTATTTTTCAATGTTTAAACTTAGTTATTTAAAACTCATGGTCCTAATACATATAATATGAATATTTTTTTTTAACATGATTTTGAGTTAGTGTTTGTAATCCAGTAAAAAATTTATTTTATTTTTTTATGATCAGATATTAATCTGGCCGTTATAATTAACTATTAGAACATTGTACATTTTCATTACTTTTTTTTAATGCCTTCAATGTGTAAAATGGATTTTAAAATCTTTTTAGATCTTTATTTTAAATAAAATGCTGTATAGCTTTAATCAAATTAATTTCAGTCATGTCAGAAAAAAAGCCTTAATATCTTAAAAGCAATGCTTATAAAGAATATTAATTTAAATATCCTAAATTTTAAAGGGCACTTTATAATACTTAGTTCATAAACTGGAAAATATTGATGTGATATGCAATAAACACATTATTTTTGACAAATGTTTCAAGGTTTTATTTATTAATTCATCCCTTAGTTCACGATAGTTTTGTCTTTGACTCGCTTGAATTAAAATTTAAATCAATGTTATAACATCACACTAAGACATACATACTTATATTCTCCCTTCAACAATATCCATACACCGAGTCATACATGCTCTTTTATTCTTAAAAACTATTAATTATTCTCTTTTTTCACACATTCGTATACAACATTTAGCCACAACTTACATGGTCTACCTATTCCTTTTGATCCACACACTCTACCTTCATATATTTTCTTCGTCACTCGATCCACACTCATCCTCTCAACAAGCCCAAACCAACGTAAGACGATTCTTTCACATTGGCCTTTTGACTCCCTTACAAACCTCACTCCTTCAGCACTTGTTCATTAATCACCCCGAGACATAGCAGTACTATATTTCCCCTCTGGTGTCTGAAATACCGATACAAAACAAAAAGAAAAAAATTCTAACATAAAGAAAAACCGTGTTTGTTTAGGTGACCTGGTGGTCTAGGGGTAAGGTGTCAGATTTCTGTGTTGGGGGTCCGGGGTTCAATCCTCGGTCCCGGCACAGATTTATCTGATTACCAAACCCTTCCTTCACCTCTGACAAGACATCTTGTGAATGTGTGGAATGCCAGGTCTCCACCGTGGTTCGGATCCCACGTTAAACTGTAGGTCCTTCATTTCATCTCACAATCACCCTACCATCACACATTAGCGTAAGTGCGTATAACCCGAACGGGTAGTAAGACGCGGTGCTAATAATAATAACACTATTTGTTTGTGTTCATTATCCAGGCAACAAAGCTGGGTAGACTTATGACCGAATATTGACAAAGGGAATACGAAGTATTAGTGAAAGTGGGAAGAAATGTGGGAGCAGGTAAGTATTTGGGGTTAAGAAACAATAAAAACCTTTCAACTTGAAACTATTTGAAGGTTATTTACGATAAAATGTCGCGAATGGGCCGCCAAAGAGAGAAGAATGAAGGGGGAGGTGGGGAGGGGGTCCAGCTATCTAACCCCCAAACAGCTTTCATTTAGATATGAGTCAACGGCTTCAATATCCGGTAGATCAACGATAATTCGGACCGATTGTGAATCAACCCACTCTGAAAACTCCGAGTGTTGAAGCTGAAACATTTTCACTTTATTCAAACAATGAAGTTACATATTTGTTGTTGTTGTTGTGGTTGTTGATAAATACCACAAATTTTGAAGGAATATAATATTTGGTTTCTGATTCTCCGTAGTTGCACAAGTTGGGTAGTAAGTGCACTCATTCTGCCCTTCCAGCCAAAACAAAGCGTCGAATGCGGTTCCGGAATTTTGACGTCTGAATTATCGGCGCTCTACTGTATTTGGTCAATTTGAAAATACCTTTATTTGAAAAGTGTACAATGTTGGACTATGAGGCAGGGGTGGCTTAACTTTTTCTCAAAGCACAGATTTTTAAACCTCCAACTTTATTACAGAAAGATGAAATCATATCTAAAATTATCCATGTGTGTCGGAGGGGAGACAATTGAATAAAAAGGGATTTTGAGGGAATAGATCCCCCCCCCCTTCTCTAGTCTAAATGTTTCCGGAGGCCCTCTCCTTACAAACGCTTGATAATTGGATGCCTTTCAGCTATTGGAGCGGTCTTCCCCCATAAGTTTTTGAAATTTTGATGCGCTTAAAACTATATTTAGTGAGATCCTCACCTGATTTTTTAAAAATATTAATTAAATACCTTTACATTTATAAACTTACTACTAACTGGTGTACCTGTTTTTCGCACAAGAAATCTATAAAGTAGTGTTATTATTTATAATATATAAAATAAACCACAGAGAAAAGTAATTAAATTTTAAATTATGTTTTAATATTAATCTTTTATTGGATTAAATTGTGATACAAAACGCTAAATTATAAATATAATCTGAACGTGTTTCAAAAGCAGACATTTAGTTTGAAGATTGAATTATACTTTCTCTATACACAACAAACTCTTGGCTGCCGGTGTTGTAAAAAAGAGGGAGGTGAGTAATAGCATAAATAATTAGTTGTTAAAGGGTTATAATTAAGTACAATCAAAAGCATTTTAACATTTTTTTTACTGCATTTACTTTGTTTACCCATTTTGCACTTTTTTACCTTTTCCTTCCCATTTGACCTTAATAATTTGACTCATTTTTACTATTTTTTGCTCAACTTTGTCCTTTCTGATATTTTGGTTATTTTTAGACATTTTTGGGGGGGGGGGAATTTTTGAGCTTTTTGTCCCATTGCCATTTTTTATGAGGTTTACTTTTAACCATTTTTATCCTATATATCCAATACCCATTTTACTCCCTTTTACTCTAAATAAAGTAAAAGTAATAATCGTTTTACTCTTCCCCTCCCCCCTCTTATTGCCCAACTACCCTTTCTAACCCTTTAGTGGCCTTTTAATATCTTGGACTTTTTTAAAATTACTGGGTGACCTGGCGGTCTAGGGGTAAGGTGTCAGACCTCTGTGCTGGGGGTCCGGTGTTCAATCCTCTCGGTCCCGACACAGATTTATCTGATTACCAAACCCTTCCTTCACCTCTGACAAGACATCTTGTGAATGTGGGGAATGCCAGGCCTCCCCGTGGTTCGGATTCCACGTTAAACTGTAGGTCCTCCATTTCATCTCACAATCACCCTACCATTACACATTAGTGTAAGTGCGTACAACCCGAACGGGTAGTAAGACGCGGTGCTAATAATAATAATAATAATAAACACAAAGCTCTAAGACAGAGGTGGGCAAACTTTTATCCCCGAGGGCCCCATGGACATCTGTAAGGTCTCTAAGGGGCCGCATGGGCCCATGTCTGCCCTAAGGCGTCACTCTCTTGAAATAGGCTTGATTACGCAAGACGGGAAAATCGAGGTTCTAATCTTCAGTAGGTTAGCATAAGGTTTTTTTTACAATTGGCTTTTCATTTTAATTCCACACAAATGTGAGTTTACTTCCTCTAAATTCTACCCTCCTCATCCTTAAAACATTAGCGTAATTAATATGTATGCAACCACTTAAGGGGATGAATGGTCTAAGGCGTCACTTCTCGTGTAAATATTGGCCTGCTGATGCAAGGATATCAAGGTTCGAATACCGGTCGGGTCTACTGAAGTTTTTTTTCTTTCCTAAAATGGTTTCCCACTCTCCTTCCACGCATATATTCCAGGCAGATTAACTCTAAAAGACTTCCGTCCTCATCTCTACCTCATTATAGTAACTATCATATGTGCGTACAACCTGAACAGGTAGTAAGACGCGGTGATGATAAAATGTACAGTAGCCCCATAACTTCTTTGGTGCTGACTGACAGCTGACGGCTTTGAAAAGCTACCAGACCAAATTATGTATCCCTACGTCGAATCATAAGATCTGCAAAAACATGTGTTTAGCAGCTGTCACTTCTGACAGTCAACATTTAGGTATATACCTAAATGTTGACAGTCAGCTGTGAGCTGTCAGTCAGCTTACATTAAGCGTTGTATGAGTTGACGTTTGAAGAAGTGCGGGTTGAGAGGAGAGGGGGGGGGGACGTTTTAAGCACCCCCTCCTTCAAACCTTGGCTAAGTGCCAGCATTTAACAATGTCTGACACACAATTCCTTTTGTTCAACCCGCGGCGATTCGTAAATAAGTCCTCCTTGACATTGGCTGACATCAACTCTGGTATAGTCTAATTTTCATATGAATGGACCTTATCTAACAACTAGAAGAAACTATTATATCTACTTTCACGTATTCATACGTCAACCCATGTGATTTGTAGATGACACTTGTTTTTATATAAATAATACCAATAGCTATAAAATGACATTAATAAATTAATAAAATGCTATAAAATGGATCAGGAAATGATTGTCAACTTTGTTACGTTTCATCCATCACTGTTCCCAGCCTGTGGTCAGTTTTTATTCCAGCCGGCTTTTTAGGCCTGTCGTAGCTTCATATGTCTTCTAATCTAACCTAAGACTAGGACAGGCACAACATCCAGTCCCCCGGCACGTTAATTTATTATTGTGAAAGGGAAAGCTTACATTTTTCAGCTATGCCTGGAATCGAACTCTGGACCAGTAGACAGACACGCTACCGACTTAGCTAAGGTGTAGGTTTGTAAACTTAGTATAAATGTAAAACTGTTGGAACAAGTGAACGATTTTGTGTATCTGGGTGAATGTATCTCGGAGAGTACAGTAGTCCCACGGCTTCTTTGGTGCTGACTGACAGCCTTGAAAAGCTACCAGACCAAATTATGTGTCCCTACGCCGAACCAGATGATCTGCAAAAACTTGTGTTTAGCAGCTGTCACTTCTGACAGTCAAAATGTAGGTATGTACCTAAATATTGGCTGTCAGAAGTCAGCTGTCACTCAGCACCAAAGAAGTCATGGGGCTACTGTAGTTGGATGTATGTGGACTATTGCAAAGAAAGGAGTAACGAAACAGGAAAAGATGGCGGTATATAAAAGTGTGTTAACGTCAACAGTGTTTTACGGATGTGGTTTTGTCAGGATAAACACAAAAGAAAGATGAATGCGGTTGTAATGAGATATCTAAGAGATGTTTGTGGAAAAGCTCGTATGGACAATCAGTGATGAATGGGTGCTGAAGGAGGGTGGTTTGAAAGGGAATACAACAGGTCAATGTGAAAGAAGTGTCTTACGTTGGTTTAGACATGTTGAGAGGATGAGTGTGGATCGAGTGATGAAGCAAATATATGAAGGTAGAGTGTGTGGATCAAAAGGAAGGGGTAGGATTATGTAAGACGTGACTAAATGTTGCACACGAATGTGTGAAAAAGATAAACATTAAGAGTTTAAAGAATGTATGACTCGGTGTATGGATGTTGAAGGGAGTATGCGAGGATAGGGAAGTGTGGAGAAAGTTAGTGAGGATGGATTAAGTACAGAGTTGTTTTTTTTCCAGTTATATGTACAGTTTATTGCCCGCCTCATTAGGAAACTGCGTGATTAGGTAGTTATCTATGTATGTATATATGCATGTGTGTATGTGAAATGTAATAAATGTTGTCCACAAAAACAACATATATTTGTATTTTCTAAAAGGTTGTTCCTACGAGAATTGTAGTGTCTGCCAGAGGCTGTGTCCTTGTGACGTCACCGGACAGAGTTGACCATTATAAGATCTGGTGCGCGCGGTGAGTGCCCATTAGTGAGTGTCCAGAAGAGACCAGAGTTGGTCGGTACGAGACTCGACAAGACGAGCGGTAACCAACCGGTTCACCTTCGTTTATCAGGTGAGTCCACGTGTTAGTTCTGTTCACACGGCGAGATCGCTGCGTCCGAGTCGGCATCCGTTCGGGTTATGCGCAAAAACGATAGAACTTTTTTAATTCGTAGTCCCAAAAGATATATATATTTAAAAAAAGTCGAAATACCCAAAATTCGAATTAACCATTTTTATGAGTATCTTTCTATAGATTAAAATCTCAAAATTTGTTGCATATTATTATTATTATTAGTATTATTATTAGCACCGCGTCTTACTACCCGTTCGGGTTATACGCACTTACGCTAATGTGTAATGGTAGGGTGATTGTGAGATGAAATGGAGGACCTACAGTTTAACGTGGGATCCAAACCACGGTGGAGGCCTGGCATTCCCCACATTCACAAGATGTCTTGTCAGAGGTGAAGGAAGGGTTTGGTAATCAGATACATCTTTGCCGCGACCGAGGATTGAACCCCGGCCGTTGCATACAAAAACATATATTTCATATATGCTCTATAAAACACACAAACGTAATAAATACATCCATAAAAACATTTAAACGCGTTATATTTAAACTTGGAAAAACTAGCAATTGCTAAAATTGCAGACGAATCAGATTTGTTGAAATTCGAGCGAACACTTCCCCTATATTAGGCAACCCGCTCGCCGAGTTTGCATAATTCCCCGCGCTCTCGTTTACTGTGTGTTAATAAACTAACTACAACTTTATTTGACGATCTCGGTTTGATAAAGGTCGTTAAGTTGGGTTTGAAATGAGTACAAACTCGAAAAAATAAATTAACAATGGATAGGGTGAAAATTATCCAAATATTTCCATATAAAATTCGAATAAAATTTTTTTTGCTATTGATTTAAATATAAATTTCATGGGGAATCATGGTGAATCATGGTGGCTTCAAACTATCCATTTTTTTCGAATTATCCAAATTAATACTTAATAATGGTCTGTCACTAACTGGGTTTGAACTATTGACGTTTGCCAACCCAAGGGTAGAGATTGACGAATAACAAGTTCGTAAAACATGCTAGAAGGCGACGAGTTCTTTTCTTTGGACTTTTATAAAACGAACGTGAACTATAAAAGGCTACCCGCCTCGATGGCGTAGTTGGCAAGTTTCGTGTTGAGCCAGACTGCCGAGGACGGGGAGATCAAGGTTCGAATCTCGGTCAGATGAACTGAGAATGGTTTCTCCTTAAATGATTTTCCACTATTCCTCCGCGCAAATTCAGGTTCACTTCTTCTAATTCAACCTTCCCAATTCCTAATCCATTAGCGTAAATAGTACTTAAAGCGTGTAACCCGTACGGGTAGTAAGACGCGGTGCTAAATAAAATAAATATAAAAGGTTATTTACAGATTGTGCAAGAACTAAGTAAGAACACTTAAAGAGTGTGTTTTTGTCCTGTGAGCCCTGTCCCTGACCCTTAATGCCCTTTTAGTCCCTACATGAGTGGTAGCCCTGACCTCGATCTTGGCCAACATGGGTAAACCTGAAAAACAGCCCGAGGCGGTCGATGTTAGCGCTTACCCTGGTCGCCAATACCACTATCTGACCCGCCAACCGTTGTCACTGACGAATTTAAAAGGCACAAAAGTTGAACTTTGGGCACATGCGAGCACAAATGGAGTAATCAAAAATAAGAATAGTATGTTTGAAAAATCAAAAATAAATGTGATGATCCACAGCTTTAAATCATTATTATTATTATTATTATTATTATTATTATTATTATTATTATTAGCACCGCGTCTCACTACCCGTTAAGGTTATACGCACTTACACTAATGTGTAATGGTAGGGCGATTGTGAGATGAAATGAAGGACCTACAGTTTAACGTGGGATCCGAACCACGGTGGAGACCTGGCATTCCTCACATTCACAAGATGTCTTGTCAGAGGTGAAGGAAGGGTTTGGTAATCAGATAAATCTGTGCCGGGACCGAGGATTGAACCCCGGCCGCCAGCATAGAAGTCTGACACCCTACCCCTAGACCCCTAGGTCACCAGCTTTAAATCAAATTGGTCCGTCACATTAAAATCGCTGTAATTTGTGTAATTTAACAGCACAACGGACGTATATGAGAACAAACGATGGTATGGATTTTAAATTATTTGAAGAATGTGGAGGACCAGCTCTGATTCTGACTCTTCCACCAAGGGTCGGCAATCTTTTTGGGGCCCCGGTCGACTTGGGGACTTATCAATGATTCCGCAATCACCGATCGTTTCTTAATTCTATGTATATACATTTTGTCCATACATCTTATATACAGGGTGATTCACTTGAGACTGAACACATATTTTTTTAAAATGAACTCATGATAGGAAAATCATATTAGAATAATGTAAAACATACCTTGACCAATGAAAAATATAACTGCCATGAAATAAAAAACAGCCCCGTTAGTTTTTCATTCTTATCTTATATTCCACATACAGTAGCCCCATGTCTTCTTTGATGCTGACTGACAGCTCACAGCTGACTTCTGACTGTCAACATATAGGTATATACCTACATTTTGACTGTCAGAAGTGACAGCTGATAAACACATGTTTTTGCAGATCATATGGCTCGGCGTAGGGATATATAATTTGGTCTGGTAACTTTTCAAAGCTTTTAGCTGTCAGCTGTGAGCTGTCAGGCAGCACCAAAGAAGCCACGGGGCTACTGTAGTAAGTGTTCAGTACCGAGTGAATCACAATAAAACACTTAATTTCAATACGTATTCAAATGTTTTTTTCTCAACCTTTCTAGAAGAAAATGTAAAGAATAAATAAAATTTCCGTTTTCATGTCAAATTATATGATTATATTATAATATTACCGATTCACGCCTGATCAAGTTAATTTTGTTCACACTCAAATATTATTTGAAAGTTATTGATACATTTGTGATCTGTAAGAGACTCAAAAGATCGTCTTTTAACGACGTTTTCTTTACGTGATCGACTGAAAATGCCCGAGAGATCGATCGGTCGATCGTGATCGACCATTTACCGACCAGACACGGTCCAGCTAAGAAGACAAAAATGGCTATCACGAGAAAGTGACTACAGCGGGATTTCCATACGATGATTTGATGGTCACAAACGCTCCGCTCTTATGCAGTGGCGTACCCAACGGGGTGCAAGCCCGACATTCGCTTCCATTCCCCTTACCCAAGGTCACAAGTAATTCGAGCGAACCCACCTCGGTACCCGCGTGGTCTAACGCGCTACTCTCGCAGTAGACTAGAATGTTCGATGATGGGTAGATTAAGGTTAGAATTTCGGTCGGGTGTTTTGAGGGTGGTTTTTTCAAAAGGGTTTTTCCACTTTCCATGCAAATGGGGGTACACTTTATATTAATATAACCTCCCTAATTTCTAAAACCATAAGCGTATAACCCAAACGGGTAGTAAGACGCGGTGCTAAAATAAATCTGTTCGTGATAACTTAATAATTTTGTGCCATTTGAATAGTTAAGTTACAAAAAAAAAAGTTTCATATTTATCCAACTGGCCCACATTTTATGTCAATTTTGACAATAGTTTTTGTTTCCACGTCATACTTTTTGTGTTTGTATGTAGACCCATATATATATGAAACTCCACTGTATTGAACTGTATGTTCTTAAAATGTTAGCGTCTCATGAAAGACACCCTGTATAGGTTTCAATAAGACATTTCGCTGCTAGGCAAGTCAGAATGTTTACGGATGGGGAAAAGCCGAGTCAATTAACCGGAGCTGGGTAAACCCAAGCTACGCGTGTCTAAATAGCTTTGTCATCTTAACCATGTCAACATTTTCCTTATAAGGGAGCAGTCATTGCCATAATATGGTTTGGTTAATTAAACGCGTGGAGGGGCTAAATTTACAGGTTACAATCTAAAGGGTGACCTGGTGGTCCAGTGGTAAGGTGTCAGACTTCTGTGCTGGGGGTCCGGGGTTCAATCCTCGGTCCCGGCACAGATTTATCTGATTGCCAAACCCTTCCTTCACCTCTGACAAGACGTGTATTAATCACAACTAGTGAATGTGTGGAATGCCAGGCCTTCACCGTGGTTCGGATCTCACGTTAAACTGTAGGTCCTCCATTTCATCTCACAATCACCCTACCATCACACATCAGCGTAAGTGCGTATAACCCGAACGGTTACTAGGACGTGGTCATAATAATAATAATAATAATAATAATAATAATAATAATAATACAATCTAAAATAAGTTTATAGTCTTATTATAATTTAAAGTCTCGCATGATCTGTCCTTCAACGCTGATGTCACACAAAAATCAATTAAACGAAGACCAAAACAGTAAAAAAAACCCACAGAATAATAGCAATAGATAATAATATTATTATTTATTATTATTAGCACCGCGTCTTACTACCCGTTTGGGTTATACCCACTTACGCTAATGTGTAATGTTAGGGTGATTATGAGATGAAATGGAGGACCTACAGTTTAACGTGGGATCCGAACCACAGTGGAGGCCACACATTCACAAGTTGTTATTAATACACGTCTTGTCAGAGGTGAAGGAAGGGTTTGGTAATCAGATAAATCTGTGCCGGGTCCGAGGATTGAACCCCGGACCCCCAGCACAGAAGTCTGACACCTTACCCCTAGACCGCCAGGTCACCCTAATAGATATTAAATTAGGGTTATGTCCCCAAGCCCTTTGCCTGGTGACAGGGTCAACACCAAGGGGACGATTCTGAAAAACACGAGACAGGTGGCAGCCCTGGTGTTCATATAATGTAATAGTGGTTTGGTTGGCTGGTTAAACAGTTGCCCCTAGACGTCGTTTAGTATTCATCCGCCTAGCGGACATGTGCGATCATTTTAACGGGGGGCGGGGGGCGGGACGGGGGGAAGGCAATTGTATACCCACTTCGGTGTCCGCACGGTCTAACGCGCTACTCTCGTGATTGACTAGTCTGACGATGACGGGGAGATCGAAATGCGGGCACACTTCCTATCAATATAACCTTCCTAACCTCTAAAACCATTAGCGTAATTAGTAGATAAACAAATAACCCGAACGGCTAGTATTTAAAAAAAAAGAAGATTATAATTACATTTTTATCGGCTTCTTATGTCATCGCTTTCTTTGATAAAACTCTAGCGAAATGCTATTTAATGCAAGAGTCTTATCAATGGCTTATAAAAAATATTTTTATTAAAAATGTTTGATGGGTCGTTATAGCTACGTCATATTTATTTTACCAAAGAACTTTAATTATTAAAATGGATATGAAAATTTTATCTGAGTAATTTTTCTGCGAACTTTTAACGAGTTCTATTTAGATTGTGAAAACTCTAAAATTTAACCATTTGTTGATGTTCATTTTTTTTAATGTCTTATACTTTTAATGTTTATTTACGAGAAACTCAATCTTATTTTTATGATGATGAAAGAAATATATATTCATCGGTATCTACAGTAGCCCCATGGCTTCTTTGGTGCTGACAGACAGCTCACAACTGACTTCTGACACTCAACATTTAGGTATATACAGTAGCCCCATGGCTTCTTTGGTGCTGACTGACAGCTCACAGCTGACTTATGACAACCAGCATTTAGGTATATACAGTAGCCCCATGGCTTCTTTGGTGCTGACAGACAGCGCACAGCTGACTTATGACAATCAACATTTAGGTATATACAGTAGCCCCATGGCTTCTTTGGTGCTGACTGACAACTCACAGCTGACTTATGACAATCAACATTTAGGTATATACAGTAGCCCCATGGCTTCTTTGGTGCTGACAGACAGCGCACAGCTGACTTATGACAATCAACATTCAGGTATATACCTAAATGTTGACCATCAGAAGTGACAGCTGCTAAACACATGTTTTTGCAGATCATATGGTTCGACGTAGGGATACATAATTTGGTCTGGTAACTTTTCAACGCTGTCAGTCAGCACCAAAGAAGCCACGGGGCTACTGTATGATATGTCACACACATTGCTAGTTCTAAAGTTGCTGATTAAAGTTGATCGATGTATTATGTTTTTTTTTGTCAGCGCGTCTAACTACCTGTTCGGGTTATACGCTATTGTATTAATTACGCTAATGGTCTTAGGGGTTAGTAAGGTCATATTTTGATCCAAATCCAAATCCAATAGGATGCTCTGACGCACCCTGAAGGGGAGCACGAGAGCAAGTTCCAACACGTACCGACCAATTGGTCACACCGTGTGGTTCGCAAAAATTAAAAACTGGTTGTCGCGTTTCGCGAAGTTCTAAAATTAAGAATCCGATATTAAATATTAACATTGGGGGAGGGGCGGGGGGTTCAGAAATTTAATAAAAACCGAATAAGGGTTTTTAGAGTTACGTGCAGAGACACTACTCTATGGGGGGGGATGGCTGGTGAGAGCCTCCCAAACCACTGTTATCACATCTCGCTTATCCGAGCAGGGCTTTGGGACGTCGATGGCACTCACCGGGGTCGATGGCGTAGTTCCCAAGCCCCTGGATAAGAGGATTGGTGGCGCCGGGAAGTCTAGCGTAGAAGGACTGCGCCAGACCCCGGAAGTGTTCCTTGATGGTAGGCATATCCAGGTCGCGGTGTAGAGTCTCATTCCGGACATACCGAGGTGCGCCCACGATGATCCTCAGACACACGCTCTGGAACGCCTGCATCCTCCTCGTGAGGAACGTTTACTGTGACAACATACCCGCCTCGGTGGCGTAGTTGGCTAACGCGCTTGTCGTGTTTAGCTCGGCCGCTGAGGACGGGGAGATCGAGGTTCGAATCTTGGTCGGGTGTACTGGGGGTGGTTTTTCCCTAAATTGTTTTCCACTCCCTCTCCACGCAAATGCGGGTTCACTTCCTCTAATTCAACCTTCCCAATTCCTAATCCAGTAGCATAATTAGTACTTAAGGGTATAACCCGAACGGGTAGTAAGACGCGGTGCTAAATAATAATATTACGATAATAGCGCGTTAATTCACGCAGCCAACGAAGTGGGTGAGAAGTAATTGATTTGATCGATAAAAAGGCAAAATGTCAATTGCAATGGAATTAAACGACCAAGTGATTATTTTTTTTATGGTGTTGGACTTTTGATGAGGAAGACGATTAGGTATTTACCAACCATTTCTAATCCATTTTTATATTCAATAATTTTATAGACCTATTAATTACGGACTGATTATTTGTAGGACAAAACATTTTGATTGCTCACTGTGTTTATTTATGAGCTAGGCTAAGTTTACGGAAAGGGAATGAATAATTATTGACTTTGAATTTAATTTCGTCTTTCTTTTTACTCGATTCAATGGTCGAATGGTCTAAGGTGTCACTCTCGCAATAGACTGTACTGCTGATGGCTGATAAATCGAGGTTCAAATCCCAGTTGAATGTACTAAAATTATTTTTTTCCTAAATATTTTCTTCCTTTCCCTCCACGCAAATGATAATACACTTCCTCTCTTTTAACCTCCCTCATACTTAACACTGTTCCAGTGTTGCGAGGTTACAAGCTCGCTATATATACCGTTGGAGCGGCTGCCGTCGTTAGCGATGATAGTACCAACATTTGTGGATAGAGAGTGTCATGTCTGCACAGCAAGCCCCCCCCCCCTCCTCTCAGTTTTCTAAACTGAAGCTGCTACTTATTTATTCAAGTAGCTCTTCATTTGACCTCATGAAGCTGAGTTTGACCCCGTTACAGAACCACTGCTTCACAGATACATCTTGAATTCACCGGGGATTGAACCCGGGACCTCTGGATCTGTAGCCAAGAATGTTTAACCACTAGACAACAGAGGTGGTCCATCCTTAACATGCTTACGTAAATTACTAAATAATCATATTGCCTTATCGAGTAGTAAGACCTAGTGACAAAAACAACAAGCAAACTGGTGGTCTAGGGGTAAGGTGTCAGACTTCTGTGCTGGGGGTCCGGGGTTCAATCCTCGGTCCCGGCACAGATTTATCTGATTACCAAACCCTTCCTTCACCTCTGACAAGACATCTTGTGAATGTGGGGAATGCCAGGCCTCCACCGTGGTTCGGATCCCACGTTAAACTGTAGGTCCTACATTTCATCTCACAATCACCCTACCATTACACATCAGTCTAAGTGCGTGTAACCCGGACGGGTAGTAAGACGCTGTGCTAATAGTAATAATAACAACAAGCAAACCAGTTTCCTCTAAATGAGGATCGTATTTGGAACTTGTCCAACTTATTCATGACTCTCTCGATAACGTAACATGGGCTGCCTCCAGCTCACTTGACAATACATTTACATATTCTCTGTCATCATCCTTGGGCTGGATTTTTTTCTTTTCTTTCTAAAGTAGACTAACACTCACCTTGGCCGTATTTTTATGAATGATGGGATGTAATAATTTCTTAAAGTTGCTTTGACAATCTTTTAGAAGTAAATATTAGAAAATATTTTTTAAGTCCTTGAACATTAAATAATTTCTGAAGACAAGAGTTTTCGTTGAAAGTATTTCCTAGAAGAACATGATTTGTTTTCAGAGGTCTCAAATATATCAATAAAACATTAACGTAATCAGTATTATTATTAATAATATTAGCACCACGTCTTACTACCCGTTCGGGCTATACGCACTTAAGCTAATGTGTAGTGGTAGGGTGATTGCGAGATGAAATGGAGGACCTACAGTTTAACGTGGGATCCGAACCACGGTGGAGACCAGGCATTCCCCACATTCGCAAGATATCTTGTCAGAGGTGAAGGAAAGGTTTGGTATATCAGATAAATCTGTGCCGGGACCGAGGATTGAACCCCGGCCGCCAGCACAGAAGTCTGACACCTTACCCCTAGAGCACCAGGTCATCTCCTCGAAGATAACATTATAAAAGTAACTGTGGAGCGTCCCAGGTGAACTAAAGCAATCAAAGGATCGTTAACAATTTAAATAGTTCAACTCAGACTTACATCATTCTTTTACACAATACATTAAAATTAGGATTCGGTATGGATGGCTGCCATTCGCACATTTTAAAATTTAAGTATAGACACGCTTCGGTGGTCGCGTAGTCTAAGGCGCTAATCTCGAGGTAGACTACAATGCCGATGACGGGGAGATCGAGGTTCGAATCTCGGTCGGTGGTAATGAGGGTTGTTTTTACAAAAAAGATTTTTTACTTTTCTTCCATTCAAATGTGGGCACAGTTCCTATAAATATAACCTTTCTAATCCCTAAAACCATTGGCGTAATTAATACATAAGCGCATAACACGAACAGATATTAAACGCGGTACTACAAATTATACCACTATAGAGCCACACGGCTGACTCACTCACTGACATTAATGTTTACCCACTTCCAGATGAGATAGAAACTTGACATTTGGTAAACTTATAGCTTCTAGCCTGTAACCGACGGTAAGATTCCAAAAAGTTAAAAACAAATTATCTAATTTAATTTTAAACATACAAAATTATATTAAAATATCGTAGCAACTTTAAAGTCTGTGCGGACCTTTCTTTTGGAGGTCTCTTGTGGCTAAACGGTAAGACCTATCAAAAAACTGCTCTGGAATTACATTAGTTTACATCCACTTGCAAATAAAATTCACCGGGGGTTTGGGGGCGGAGCCCCCAACGAACAAAGCGAGTAAATACACACACAGACTTATTAAAGTGAAGAATGCAGAAATCCGTACAGAGATACGGTTTACCTGATGGAGCTGAATCTCATATTAATCTTCCGTCTAATCATCCACGAGACAGACTCATAAAACGTGACTTCCAAACCTTCTCTTGCGGTATCTGACGTCTATGCACGATTGGTGGTATATTTTCAGGATGGTATTGGAGGCTCTATTCGGGCTGCTATTGGTCGCGGCAGGGGGTCAAGCCGCTGTGCAAAGGGTGCCATCTGTGTTGTGTAACAACAACTCGGGATACGAGTCCATCTACAACTACACACTGCCGGACTTATGGGAGACGCAGAACATAAGTCTCGCCAGTTACACCGGAAAGGTAAAGTCCGGATCTTATAGGAAGAACAGTAGAATTCACACAACATTGATTGTGACTAAAATTTGACATTGCAGAAATAGGTTTTATTTGATTGATTTTTCTTATATATAGATTTTCTAAAAAAAGTAATTAAAAAAGGGTGACCTGGTGGTCTAGGGGTAAGGTGTCAGACTTCTATGCTGGCGGCCGGGGTTCAATCCCAGGTCCCGGCACATATTTATCTGATTACCAAACCCTTCCTTCACCTCTAACAAGACATCTTGTGAATGTGGGGAGTGCCAGGCCTCCACCGTGGTTCGGATTCCACGTTAAACTGTAGGTCCTCCATTTCCTCTCACAATCACCCTACCATTACACATTAGCGTAAGTGCGTATAACCCGAACGGGTAGTAAGACGCGGTGCTAATAATAATAACAATAATAGATATATTGAATGTCTGTCTACTGAGATAAGGTTCACGGGTTCGATTCCTGGCATAGTTGAAACGATTCTCATTGTTGAAAGACGGCCAATAAATTGCATGTTAATTACCTAAAAATAACAATATATATTAAAAGTGACGGTACTAGATAATATGGCTTGGTGTATGAATACGTGAAAGTAGATCTAGTGGAGATTATATCACATGTCTTGGCGTATTAATACGTGAAAGTAGATCTAGTGGAGGTTAGATCACATGTCTTGACGTATTAATACAGTAACCCCGTGGCTTCTTTGGTGCTGACTGACAGGCCACAACTCACTTCTGACAGTCAACATTTAGGTATATACAGTAGCCCCGTGGCTTCTTTGGTGCTGACTGACAGCACACAACTCACTTCTGACAGTCAACATTTAGGTATATACAGTAGCCCCGTGGCTTCTTTGGTGCTGACTGACAGCACACAACTCACTTCTGACAGTCAACATTTAGGTATATATCTAAATTTTGACTGTCAGAAGTGACAGCTGATAATCACAGGTTTTTGCAGATCATCTGGTTCGGCGTAGGGATACGCAATTTGGTCTGGTAAATTTTTAAAGCTGTCAGTCAGCACCAAAGAAGCCGTAGCCTAGCTATACGTGAAAGTAGACCTAGTAGGTGTTTCTAGCTGTCAGGTTATGTAAGTTGTACTGTATCCCAGTTTTTTTTAAATGTTTGTCACCGTGGTACTGTGTTTTGCCGGCAGGTGGTGTTGATCGTCAATGTGGCGACCTACTGAGCCTTCACGGGCCACTACTGGGGGCTGAATGCACTACAGTCCGCCTTCCAGGATCTGGTGGTCCTTGGTTTCCCTTGCAACCAATTTGGAATGGTAAGTTCAACCACCAATGAACCATGACGACGGTAAACCTAGGCACGATCGATGATATCACGAGGATCCTTGACACAAAATAAAACGTAAAACCTCCCAGTGGTCTTGCGACCTCCTTTTAGACGTCTTTACTACGTTGGTTTACTTAACATAAGAAAGATACAGGGGAAATAAGGGGGAAATCAGAACAACTTTTGTATCTCAAACTCCGTAAAGACCTCAGCAAACTTTTTTTTAAAAACTAATTTAAATATGAAGGAAAGGATACAAGGCTGCAAGATGAAATCTCCTAGAAGTAGGCTGTGAGTGACAAGGATGGACAAGGTGAGGAATGAAAGGAGGAGAGAGAGAGAGAGAGAGAGAAGGAGGAACCCCTGTGGGATAGGACAGAGAAGGCGAGATTGTCGTGGTATGGACAAGTGAAGAGAATGGAAGAGCGGAGGATTACAAGGAGAACGCTCGATATGGAGGTGGTGAATAGGAGGACAAGATGAAGATTCAGGAATATGTGGATAGAGGGAGTTAGGAGAAGAGAGGAGTGGATTGGGCCTACGTGACGTCACAGGAAGAAGGCACCGTCCTCCATATGATGGTACAACACACTGGCACTATACCCCGTAGGAAGATAATGTGTGGACGATCAAGTTTGGTCGCGACAGTTAGGAGCAGTCTATAATGTTGTTTGTTACCGGAAATAAAACTAATGTGTGAATATTTTCGTCACTTTACAGCAAGAGCCCGGAGCTAACGCGAGCGAGATCTCCAACGGTATCAGACACGTCCGTCCGGGGAACGGCTTCACTCCCAACTTCCTTCTCTTCAAGAAGATCCACGTGAACGGAGCTCAGGAACAGCCTCTCTTCACATACCTCAAGGTGTGGATGTGGCTGGAACCGTAACTAGCAAATATAATAGCTCGGCACTCGCCTCGGTGGCGTAGTTGGCTGGCGCGCTTGTCGTGTTGAGCTGCTTGACTGCTGAGGACGGGGAGATCGAGGTTCGAATCTCGTTTGAGTGAACTGGGGGGGGGGGGGGGGGCCGGGTCCCAAAAGGGTTTTCCAC